>PVKA01029488.1:0-28262 GCA_004027165.1 Ctenomys sociabilis
CTCTCCTCTCCTCTCCTCTCCTCTCCTCTCCTCTCCTCTCCCACTCTTTCTTTCCTTTTATAGCACTGGAAATTGAACCCAGAGCCTTTGCATTGAGCTATATCCCCAGCCCTTTATTAAACCTTTATTTATTCATTTAGTTGTTTAGTTAAATTTGAAAGCTTTTTGAGATAGGGTCTCACTGAGTTGTCTAGATGGGATTGGGTCTTGTGGTCCTCTGGCTTTGGCCTTACAAAGAGCTAGGATTACAGGTGTGCACCACAATGCTTGGCCTGAGCTTCTGTTTTCTTTCAAAGTCTTGAGCTTCTCATATTTCATTTCTTAAAATGATTTCAGTTTTATTTTTCAGCATGGATTGAATGATCTTTCACCAGTTTCTGCATCCTGGAAGGAAATAGAAGTCAAAGACCTATAAACATTTCATGCAAATTGATGCTGTCCCTGTAGATGGAGACTCCTGGGGGAGCAAGCAGCCTCTGAGGGTCCACTCTCTGCACTTAGGAAGAGACTGTGCCTGACGTGCTGCTGTTGCTCAGCTACATAGTGCTCTTCAGGTATTTCATGTTCTCTTGAAAACTGCATTTCTAATTAAAACCTCAGCTCAAAGTCCATTTTCCCCACCAAGCTTCTGGCTGTCCATTACTTAAGCTGGATTAGTTACTTTTTCTTCTCTATAATTCAAAGGATTGTTTTAGTCTCTGTTTTATTTACAACTTCCCCTGATTTTTCACTAACTTGCATATTCCATGCAAAGAGGGAATTAGTCTACACGCACATCTCCAAGGGGCCTCTGCACAGGGCATCTGCTAAGGTGTGCATAGTCCAGGCAGACAGCGTGAAGACCGAGCTGGGCAGTGACTGCGTCTGCTACAGGACAAATTGCTGGAGACATTGAAAACATTGTGATGCCACAAAAATCTTATTGTTAGAGAAGTCTGTGTGGATTGTAGTATAACTGGAGAAAAAATTCTTGGCATAACTGCTAATTTTAAAATGTTTATTTAACAAGTAAATCTCTTCTTTCTCTAGCACCAGAGATTTCTAAATATCTTTATAATAATTCTAATGGGAAATTCTGCAGTAATTCAAACCTCCAGCCCCCAAACTTTGTCTTTCTATTTTTTTTAAATGTCCTTTCTTCCTTTATCTCTACTCCCCACCCCCATGGAAACAGCAATGGGAAATCATAGCATTTGTTTCAAATGTTCACTCCTCACTTGCAGTGCAATGTTTTGCTGGCATCTGGAATCGTTTTTCTTGTCCATTCTCTTTCCTATTTCTACTGACATGATCTCATTTGAAGTTTTATCACTGCTCTTAGCAAAATTTTAAGAATCATTTCCTAAATGAGATTATGCTTCCATTTCCCATGTGTACCAGACATATATTTCTAAAGTAGATTTATATCATTATCTTGCATTAAAATCTTTGCTAGTTTGCATTCCTTTAAGGAGAAAAGAGTACATGTCTGAACATGGCATGTAAGCATGGGCCCTGAAGCCATGCCCTGAGACCCTCTTTCTGAGATTCACTGTCATGCTCTGTTGGGGCGGTGTGCCCCGACACACCTGCCTTCAGGCCTCACCACGGGTGTCCCCTCACAGTGTATGGTGGCACCTGGGAGTCTTCTCTCAGCTGATTGGCTGATTCTCACTTTCGTTAGCTCCTGACCAGACACCATCTCCCTCTCTCAGCTTTGGTAAACTGATCAATCATCTTAAGGGTACAAATTCTCTGAAAGTTTTGCCATTGTACTTACACTTCCGCTGTTTTCTTAGGCCAAGAATTTTTTCCTTCCATGTACCTCTCATCTGAAACACTGTAGAAGTTTTACATGTAGCTTGTTTATGGCTTTCCATGTTTTCTCTTTAAAATCATCACATTTATTGAGCTTTACTTCAGTGTTACTAGGCAGCGTGCCAAGTGTATTGCATATCTTTATGATCCCTAGTACAAGGTATTCACGTTTTTACTTTTACATTACATTTTAATTACTTAAATAACCCTTCCATGCTTATTTCTAGATGATAGAATCTTTAAGAGCAGATTTAAATCGAGCTCATTTCCTGTCGACACTGTCAATGCTCCTTATATAAATTGTGAATGAAGTGTTGCTTGGCTTTCTCTTTTCCTGGCTTCTCTGTCTCCCTGTTGTTTTTACTTTTAGCCTCAGCACATTATTGTTTGGAGTTTGGAGATAATCAGCTAAACTTCCTGGAGTGTCATCAGCCCAGGAGTGCGACCTTAGAGACAGGTTAGTGATCATCTTTTACTTGCTCCTTTCACCATACCACTGAGGTCACTGAACTCCAGGAGTGCAAGAGGCTGTTTGGAATTTTGAATAGTCCTGTTGCATTCCCATTTGTTACCTTCTGAAGACTTTTATAAGTCATCTTCCCAGTACTCATATTTCTGGAGTACTTCAATTCCTGATTCTGCTCTCGCCACACACCTGTGTTTTGCCAGAACTGGCTGTGTTTCCTGGGCTCCTCCCTGTCCCGGAGCTGAGTGTGCTCTGAGGTCAGCTGTGGGAGGATGTGGCCATCTTGCAGAGCCTCCTTCTTGCACTTGCTTCCAGACAGCACTGCTTCCATTCAACAGCTTTGCACTTGGCTTACTACTTTTCCATACAGCAGTCTTCGTGGGTATTTGTTGCCTGCTGTGTCAGGTTTCATTCTTCTCATCTTGCAATAAGTTTACATCCCCCATGAGGATCCCTGCTAAGGAATTCTTCAGTGTTTTCTGTGTGGGCTCCACACTTGTGCTCCTGGACTGAAGCCAAAGCCGCCTATGTCACCACACTGGTGCACCCTTGCTTGTACTTGGTTCAGTGACCTGGTTTAGTCTAATCTGAAGGAGGGGTCAGGACTCCACAGGGCTACTGGACACAGGTTTATCATTCCAGTGGACTTAAACCTGAAAATAGGAAACATCTGCCACCATCCTGGCATGAGATTGGAGACTTTTATTTAAGGATAATGAAGCCCAAGAATACGTGAAACCAAGAGTATGAGGAAACTCAGAACCAAGGATATTATGTGTAGCTCAACACACCGCTTGACAATTGCTGGACTTCTCAGTTATATCTGGTGGAAATGCCTCCTCTTTATTCCCCTGAGACAAAGCCTTACTGAGTTGTCTCTGATGGCCTTGAATGCTGGACCCTCCTGTCCTGCCTCTCAAGCAGCTGGGATTATGGGTCTGTGCCACTGAGCTTGATTTAATCTTTCTTCAGAAGCTGCAGCTCTTAGATTTCTTTCATTTGCTGCAAGCATCTGAGTGAAGCCAGTTCAGTCACGAGTGCTTTCTGCCCTTCTATCTGAGGCTGCTGTACTGAGTGGTACAAATGAAAGGGCCATGCCCACATAGACACCATGCCCAGTACCTGGTCATTCATCCAGGTCACTAGCTCACTTATGACCAGGACTTGCCTTAAAGTCAGTAAACATAAGCCCTTTCCCAACACACCAAATTAGACACAAGAGCTAATATTCTCTCTAGTATAAAAGATTTCCCTGACATGACACAAACGTCTAACTGAACACACCCCATAAGTGAAGAGAAAGCAGAGCTTTAGGGGCATGAGTGCTTCCCAATAAATTTCTCCTTTTTGTAAAACTACCTTGAGAATAGACTAATACAGGTGGTAATAAAGAGATCAATCAAGACTTACATGTGCTTGAACTCCAAAATAAATTCACATATCTACCCTAAATCACTGCTGCTTTTCTTATGTCCACTTAGTGCCCAAGGGATGCTTCATTTTTCCTAGTTAGATTCACAGGCCACATTCATGAGTGATACATCAGACATTTAAACAACACAGGAAACCCTCAAGCCAGTATCACTTATCTGTCCAGCATCTTGACTCACATTTTGGAAGACGTTTGGCCAAAAGAATCTGTGCATTGGCTTCTCCTATGAATGCACAGTCAGGCTGCTCTGCTCACCAGGCACTGCAAGGGGGCGCCTGAGCCCAGAAGCAGCCTTTTCTACTGAGTGACACTGCACACAGCTTATTGAGAAGCAAATGTATCACCATGAGGCAGAAAACACCTCCCCTGGGGCAGGACTCTGTGCCCTTTGGCTGAAAGGTCATGACTGTTAATAAAGGGCCATTTTTCCATAAATATTTTTCTTCTTGATGAATAATGCAGAAGGTATTTTTGTCTGATCTCCCAACAGAGGCAGATTCTGCATGAATATGCATCATCACTTTGACAACTCTGCATCTACTGCTAGAGAGCAACGTGATTCTGGAAGGTCATTTCTTTGCTATTTCAATCTATGAGGACATGGTGAAGGAAACTGTAAGTTCCGTTGACTTGGAGTTTCTAGCCCACCCCACAATACTTGTTTCTCCACCCCACAATACATGTTTCTTGAAGAACAGAAGAAAATCGTTGGATATGCAAGAGCTTAATGCTTCCTGAAAGGCACACTGAGAGATCAGCTGAGAAGCAATTTTATAAACAGATTGTGAAGTAAATTTCTGACTTTCTTCTTCTTTCTGTTTCAGTCATTAAATAGACACACACTGCACTTAGTCCACAGACTTAGACCTGGTCTCTCATTTGTTGTGGTAACCTGTAAATGACTCTGTACATGGATAACTCCATATCCTTTGACATACTGATAAGTAAACCTCACCCAATCTCATCTAAGACGCAACAACCTCTAAGCAAATCCTGCTCTTCTTTTCCTGTCAGAGAGCAGGGTTTCTTGGGGCAGCTAGTTTAAAAAGAAAAACTGGGGAAAGCTGCAGGATGGAATTTATTCTTAGTGAGTTTATCAAGCAATAAATAGGTTTGGTTGGTAAGTTGGATATAGTGTTAGATAGGAATTTGTCAAGGGGAATGTTATCTAATGAATTTTTAAAGATAAGGGTTATATCTTTCTACACTACTGTTTTACTGTGAGATTACCTTTCAGTAGGAATGGCACAAGACTGAATTTATTCAACACAGAAGCAGGATATATGGTTTTGGAAGAATGCTTTTAATTCTCACTTTTGACTATTCTATGTACTTTACATATTTTTTTTTCTTTTTTGTGGAACCAGGGATTGAACTCAGGCCCTTGCACTTGTCAGACATGTGCTTATTCTACTGAGCTATCTCCCCAGCCCCTCTATGTATTTTTTGACCCATGAAATATATTAGAAAAAAATAGTAAGAAGTCTAAGGAATAGAATAGTAAAGATGCTTTTCTTAAATGTTTGGTGCTTATTCAATTTTACTATAAAACATGAAAAATAATTATAAAAATTATAAAAAAAGATAAAAGCGATGAAACAGTTTCTGAACAGGTTAGTAGGACGTTTATAATAATTAGTACCCTGCATATTGTTGTCTACACATATATCTATAAATAATGCATTTTTCTTGGTGTGAAAACATGGAGTGGGAAAAAGAGGAAGAGAAGTGTCATGCGGATGCACCCTGCCTATGAGGAAAGTGGTGCTTTTTTAAACATTTTGTGCTTATTCAGTTTTACTATAAAACATGAAAAATAACTATATTTATACTTAAAATATAAATTTGATAAAGTATGTAGTATGAGGGGCATTCAAACTACATGAAATTATGAAATATATGTATTTGAAATGTGTTAATCAACTTTATAAAAGTGACTTTTTGCTAGGACTCCCAAATACATACATGAAGAGGACTGCACAACTGCTGCAGAAGTTGCCAAAAACTGCTATTTTATCTTTTTCTTATTAAAATGAATAAAAAAA
This sequence comes from Ctenomys sociabilis, assembly GCA_004027165.1. Taxonomy (NCBI): domain Eukaryota; kingdom Metazoa; phylum Chordata; class Mammalia; order Rodentia; family Ctenomyidae; genus Ctenomys; species Ctenomys sociabilis. The sequence continues at coordinate 5,741 of PVKA01029488.1, forward strand.
ATAAAATTAATTAATTAATTAATCAGAAAGAAAGAAATGGCAAGAATGGTGGCATAAGTGTGAAGTTGGAGAAGCATTTTCAGTGGGATTAATGGTTATGCATCTTTAACAAAATTTATTTCTTTATTTATTTTTGTGGTACCAGGGATTGTGGTACTCCTGACCTTCATCTTTCCAGGCAGGTGCTTTTGCTTCTGGGCTATCTCTGCAACCAGCCTGAGTAATAAAAAATTAAAAATAAACATTTTTCATGCAGTTTGAGTGCCCCTTATGCATATATACTTTAACAAATTTATATCTTTTTAATGAATACAAATTATAAAATAAATGTATGTTTGATTATTTCATGAAGTGCATGATCTCCAAGTCCATCCATTTACCTAGAAATGTCTCAAAAATTATTCTTTTTATGGATAGTATTTCATTGTAGAAAAACCACACACATCTTCTTCATCCATTAATCAGTTGATAGGCATTTAGTCTATTCCCAAGATTTAGCTATTACACGCAGTGCTGCTATAAATATGGACATGCACACATCACTGTGCATGAAGCTTGTGATTCATTTGGGAAGATACCAGGAAGGGGAGCAGCTGCATCAAGTGGGACCTCTAATTTCACACAGATTTCCACAGTGGTTGTGCTAGTATCTACTCCCACTAACAGTGTTGCAGGACTTCTTTTTCCCCATAGCCCTGACACAGTTTTTTTTATTAGTTGCTTTCTTGATAATTGTATCTGTTGTGGAGTGAGATGTAATCCAAGCACTGATGCAATTTGCACCTCTTCAAAGACCAGTGATGCTTAACATTTAAAAATGTTTTGCTGTTTCCATTTTTTTTTTCATTAGAGAAGTATCTATTCCCTTCATACATGCATTTTTGGGCTCAGTCTTTAGACTGGTGAGGTTTGACTGATTTTGAGTTCTCTGTGTATTCTGAGTCTTTGTCTGAGGAACAACCGGCTTTTCCCCTAGTTTGTGGGTCTTGTCTTCGCTTTGTTGGTGATTTATTTTTCTGTAAAAGAGTCTTGTAATACTATGAGGCTGCAGTTATGATTCTTTGTAGTATTTCCTTTGTGATTTGCATTTCTTTCATGAAGTCTTTGCCTGCTCTTGTGTCTTCAAGATTTCTACATAATTTTTCTCTTCTAGTAGATTTAGTGTTTCTGTTTGAATATGTAAATCTTTAATCTATTTTGATTCAGTTTAATGCATAGCAAGAGACATGAGTCTACGTTTTGTCTTCAGCATGCAGAAAGCCAAGTTTTCCAGAACAGTTTATTAAACAGGCTATATTTCTGCCAGTGACAGTTTTTGGCCACTGTGTTAAAGATTATACAGCTGAATGTGTTTGGAGTTTTATCAGCTTCTAGTCTGTTCAAGTCATCAGTACATCTGTTTTTTGTTTTGCTTTTTGCTAGTACCATGCTCTTATCACAGTAGACCTATAGTATGGTTGAAGTTCAGGGAAGGTGATGCCTCCTAACTGGCCTTTGTTTCCCAGAATTATTTTTGCCAGTATAAGTCTCTTCTAGCTCCAAATAAATTTTAGGATGATTTTATATATTTAGTTAATGAAATTGAAACTAAAATTCTATACAGCTAAGTAACCCAAGAAGTTGTTCTTTGGGAGGATGAACAAAATGGTTACACTTTTGGCAAATCTTAACAGAAAGCAGGAAAGAAAGAATGTCAATGTGGCTGGAAGTGGAAAAGGTGAAATTACAGAGGATACCACTGAATTTTTATTTTTATTTTTATTTATTTATTTATTTTTTTTGGTACCAGAGATTGAACTCAGGACCCTGTGCTTGTCAGGCAGGTGCTTATTCTACTGAGCTACCTCTCCGGCCCTGAAGTTTTGAACATTAGTAATAACTACTTTGAAAATCTGTACACTAATAAATTGAAAAATAAATGGAGAGGGCCAGCCAAATAGCTCAGCTGATTAAACCCCTCAGTTCAGAGGGCTGGGGGTTCAATCTCTGAGCCTGCCATGCTAAGATAGCAATTGAGACTGAGTGTGGTGGCCTGTGCCTGTAATCCCAGCTCTTGGGAGGTTGTAAACAGGTGGATCATTATGAGTCTAGTAGTGAGACCCTGAACACCCTGTAGACCCTTCCCTAAAATACAAAAAAAAAAAAAAAAAAAGGAAGAAAGAAAGAAAAGGAAATGGATAGGTTCCTAGATACATAAAGTTTAGTAAAAGTGATCCAAGAAGATACAAAAATACCAAACAATTCAGTGACAGACAATATAAAAGTTAAGCAGTTATAAAAATCTCACAGGGCCAGTGAGCTAGGTTAGTGGATTAAGTGCTTGCTTTGGCAAGTGCAGGGACCAAGGTTCAAATACTGATCCAGCATGCTGTGTCAGCCCCACCCACAGAGCATGCCGAGCTGGCCACAGAGTCTGGGTGTGGTAGCACACACCTGTAATCCGAGTGGTAGGTAGGCTGAAAACAGGAGGATCACTATGAGTCAGAACTGTGTAGTGAGACCCTGTACCAAATTAATTAAAAAAAAAAAAAACAAGAAAAATTTCAAGAACATCAGGGAAGATGTAGTTCCAATTACTCCTCAAACGTTTTAATGAAATTGAAAGGGAAGTATGCTTCCAAAATCCTTCTTGAAAGCTAACACCCTGATTTCAAAATCAGACAAAGACCCAAATAAAAAAGAAAATTACAGGCCAATCAATTTAATCAACATAGATGCAAAAATCCTCAACATGTTACAAGTAAACAGAGTACAACATATCATCAAAACAACAGTACATCATGACCAAGAAGTCATAAACAAGTCAATAAGTAAAATACAACACACAAGTAGAATCAAGGACAAAAATTATGACCATCTGAATAGATGACAAAACCCAACATATACTCATAATAAAAGCTCTAAAGCAGCTAGCTATATAAGTATATTATCTCAGTCTGTAAATGCTACTTATGACAAACCTACTGCCAACATCTTAGTGAATGGGAAAGGCCTAAATCTTGCCTTCTAAAATGAAGAAGACAGGGAGGTGCACTATAGCAAGCCCTTTTTGATCCTTGTCAAGGCTCAGGAAGTTTATATTTGTAATCTTATGGGAAAGTTATTGGATTTCTAAGGAGTTAATTCCAATGTACCACTTCTAGTTAAACACATGGTGAAAATAGAGACACTGAGGCATATTTGCAGTTATGGGGAATCAAGGGATCCTGCATCTAGCTGGAATGAGGGATGACCAGAGTAAAGGTCCTGATCCAGGGCCAAATCCAGGTTTTATTAATTCACTATTAGGAGAGTGGCTCAGGGATGAGTGATTGTGAGAGTGGTGGGAAGTACATGAGTGCTCTGAGCTGGGCTAGGTGGGAGCCTTAAATCATCTCTGCAATATGCAGAGAGATGGTTGTGAAGGACTAATCGGCAGGACACAACTGAGGTAGAATCTAATGTTTTGGGATCTGTGCTTCAGCCCAGCTGTGTACCCTCTCAACCCCCGGAGGTCATAGCCCCTTGTCTCCAGGCTGGATCCCCCCAGCCAACAGCATGGACCATGGCTCTCCCTCCCACTTGGGTCATATGTTTTTGGGAAACTACAGGGTGTGGCAAAGCTGTCACTTTGCTTCAAAGATTACGCATCAGTGCCTGGGCTAGACCGATTTGCTTTCTTAAAGCAAATTTGGGAGATAACAAAATATCTTAGGCAGCTCTACACATTTCAATACACAGACATAGGGCCAGATTTAGTCAAAATGACAATAACTGCTTTTCTTTTCAGGGGAGTCACCCAGGTGGTCCAGCTCTCTTCCACAGCCCACTAGCACTGCTCTACTGGTATCATCAACTTTTTCCCAGAGCACTCAGAAAAGAAAAGGAAACAAAAGGAACCCTTATAGGATAGGACAGCAATACGTCAATTATCACTATGTGCCAAGCACATGATTCTTTATATGAAAACCTCAAAAATTTCACTAAAAGACTTCTGGAATTAATAAATTCAGCAATATAGCAAGATACAAAATCAACGCACATAAATCAATACTGTTCCTGTAGATTAAAAATTAACTCAACAAGAAAGAAATTAGGAAAACAATACTATTCACAGAAGTCTGAAGAAGAAATAAATACATAAAAATTAACTTACAGGGCTGGCCAGATAGCTCAGCAGACTAAAGTGCCTGCTTAAGCAGAGTGCAGCAGCCAGGGTTCGATCTCCCATGTGCTGTGCCAGCGCTGCCCCGAGTGCACTGAGATGGTGACTGATATTGGGCATGGTGGTGCATGCCTATAATCCCAGGGCTTGGAAGGCTGAAAATAGGAAGATCATTATGAGTCTGACCTACATAGAGAGACCCTATAGAGCCTGTCCTAAATATATTTAAAAAATTAATTACTTCAAAAGAAGTAGAAGACCCCCATTATGAAAAATATAGTACTCTGCAAAGAAAAGATCAAATGAGACATCAGTAAATGGAAAAAATATTCCCTGTTCCCGGATAAGCAGAACAAAAACTGGCCATGCTTCCAAAACTGATATAGAGATGTAGTCCCATCCAAGATACCAGTGACATTCCTTACAAAACTCTCAAAAATAATTCCCAAAGTTATATAGAATGAAAAGAGAGAGAAAACAGCAAATGCAACCCTATACAACAAGAGGAAAGCAGGAGACATCACAATTCTATATTTCAAGTTGTATTACAGAGTTATAGTGATAAAGCCACAGGACATGGCTGGCACAGAAGAGGCCTGAGGACAAGACAGGCAGGCAGAGGGTGAAGCAGCAAGCCCTGACATTTTATCTCTGATAAAGGGACCAGAAACATAGGAAGAAAACTGCTCCTGGGAAAGGTGGATGTCCACCCGCAGAGGATGGCGCCCAGGCAGAAATCTAAATATGCATTAAAATGAAATCAAGGTTGTTCAAAAATCTAAATGTGAAAACAGAAACACAGACTTCTTGAAAGAATGTGGCAAAATCCTGAAGACTGAAGTGGAGGCAAGGACTTTTTGAACAGACTCCCAACTGCACAAGAAATGGCACAAGTGGACGCCATCAATTTGGAAAGGTTCCACACAGTAAAGAGCCGACAGCACAAAGAGGCAGAATGGAGAAGGATTTCCAGGGGTGCTGCAGCCAGAGAGATAATACAGAATATATAAAGAACTCAAAAATATTAGATACTCCTAAATAAAACACTAAAATTTAAAAGTTAGCATCTTAAATGAATAGACACTTCTCAGAAAGAAGAAGTGAAGATGGCTGATAAATATATGGAAAACTGCTCAAAATCTCTGGTCACTAGACAAATACCAGTTAGAATAACACTTAAATTCCATGTTACTTCAGAAAGAATGACTATCACCAAGAAATCAGATAAGAACAAAGGCTGGGAAGCTGAATGGGGAAAAGAAACCTTCTCAAGACACTGTAGGTGGGATGGAAACTAGTACAAGTACTGTAGATATCAATGCAGATATTAATCTCAAAGCTAAAAGAAATTTTAATCGACACTGCTATTTGTCTTCTACTTATCTTCCTGCGAGTGTTAAAGACATCGTATTATAATGATGCAAGCTTTCTGATGCTTGTATTAGCATAACTTATAGCCAAATCTTGGAAATGAACTATCTGTCCAACAACAAACCAACAGATAAAGAAACTGACTTTTAGCATCTGGGTGTGGTGATGCATACCTGTAATCCCAGGCTTGGGAGGCTGAAAACAGGAGGATAACTAGGAGGCCAAGCCTCATAGCGAGACCTTGTATCAAATACATTAAAAAAATTAAAATGTGAATTTTTGCTCTACCATAAAGGATGGACTTGAGTCATTTGCAGGAAAATGAATGTGCCTTGTGATTGCAGTATTAAGTGCAGTAAAGCAGACACACAAGCTTAATATTGCACAGTTTATTTTACCTCATAAACTTAAAGTATGAATAAATTAAAGAGAAAAACGGAAGATATACAATAAGGAACAGAGAGATAGATCTTCAGCAAAAGGGAAGAAAACAAGAAATGAAGGGAGGTTATGGAGGGCATGGGGTTTAAATAAATAAAATGTGATGTGTGCATATACTAACTCCACACAGTGAGTGCAATCATTATGTACTGTGGACATGTATTAAAAAATAAATAAACACAAAGTGAAAAAGTATAAGGTCATTCTTTCAATTTTTTGTGAGGACATTCAACTGCCCTTATCATATGAGTTCAAAGCATAGAGGAACCAGGGTTTTCCTAAAGCCAGAGTGGGTGTGGCCTCCTCAGTGCCTCTGCTGTCTGGGGCTCATCATGACCCCTACTGCCATCTGTCCACCTCAGAGAGGATCTTCTAGAGCACCAAAGCCTTTAGGGATTACAAGGCCGGAAGACGTGGATGGGGACACATATGTAAGCTGACAATAATAATTCCTACAAATTTAAACTAGAAAAAGATCTGATGTAGAGACACAAGAATTGTAGCTAATGCTCATGCAGCTATTCCTCTGGGTTAACATTAAAATAAAGTTACAGATTTTGATAAAGCATATAAGCTATAACTATATTATTTCCTAAAGATTGATAAAATTATCTATCTTACACCCTGTTGTGTATCTTCTATACTGTAAATCTAGAAAAATAAGTGCTACATTTCTTAGACAGTCTTAAAGCCATAGTCTTGGAGATGGTTTGGTGTTCATTAATTGGTTCATGTCAGAATTCATGTAACACACTGGAAGTGTGTGGCTGAGCTGTGCCCTTTCTCATGCAGCTGCTAAGCCAACTGTGACGTGACAGCATGCGTGTGAGTAATCACTGTTCCCCTGGTACAGACTCACTGCCACCACCCTACCCCCAATAATCCAGTGACTTCAGGGAGGGTCCCTGTTGCTGCTCATCTATCCCTTCAAGTGTGAGCACTTTCTTCTTCTATTCCAACTCTCTCTCTCTCTCTCTTTCTTTCTCTTTCTTTCTTTCTTTCTTTCTTTCTTTCTTTCTTTCTTTCTTTCTTTCTTTCTTTCTTTCCTTCTTTCTTTTGTGGAACGTGATTGGACTCAGGCCCTTGTGCTTGCCAGGGGAGCACTTATTCCACTGAGCCATCCCCCAGCCCCTTCTTTTGTTTAAAAAATGTGGAATCCTTCTATTTGTTTGATTGGAACTTAACAGATTCCATATTTAATAGATAAAACACTTTAATGCTGGAGATCTTTGAGGAGAAAGCACTGGAACTGCCACCTAGCTGGAGGATTTGAAGACACCAGTGACCTGCTTACAATTGGGAAATGAAACACTGGCAGTCCACAGAAAACAAAGTTAGGAAAGTTCCTAAGCCCTGTTACTGCCTCCTGCAACCTGTGCACAAACAGTTCACAAAATAGAGCTCACTGCGTACTAGAATCTTGGAAACCATGGGGCAGAGGTCTTCTTCAGGCACCCATGAGGCAGAAAATGCTTGAAAACTAAAACCCTTTAAAGAAGAAAATCAGAGACTTGGGAGGATTTTTTAACAAGATATATTTGATAAAGGATATCAAGAAGTCAAATCCCAAAGTAGTAGAAGGAAAGCAATAATGAAGATTAAGGATAAAATTAATACAATAGAGACCAAAAGAACAGAACGGATCAATGCAATAGAATTGGATCTTCAAGTAGATAATCCTTCAGGCAAACTAACTTAAAGAATAAAGCCGATATTAATAACATTAGATTGGAGAGTTGAGGCCATTCACGTTCATGTCATGACGGATATGCACTGTTACTTTCGTCACGTTGTTTTCCTGCTGTTGGTTCCCTGTATTTCCCGGTGTTTGACTGCCTGCTCTGCTTGGTGGTTCCTTTCTGTAGTTATTCATGAAGTTGTGGTCATTCTTATGTCTCTGTAAAATGCCTCTCAATAGTCTTTATGGTTAGTTTGGTGGCCATGAATTCCTTCAGTTGTCCACTGTTGTGGAAATATTTTATTTCTCCAGAAGAATTGAAAAGATCATAGAATATGATATATGTGCACCCAAGTTTACAGCAGAGCAATCTGTCATAGCAAAATCTTAGAAACAATGTAAATGCCCATAAACTGAATAATGGATAAAAAGGATGTGGTATTTTTATGTAGTAGAGTATTACTCAGCTATATGCAAGATAAATTCAAAGTTTTTATGGGTAATGGATAAAGATGATGCTTATAAGTGAAATAAATCAGGCCTGCATGTGTGAACAATATATTGCCTTCCCAGTGTAAGAATCTGAAAGAGTAAATAAAATCTGAAAGGGTAAATATATTCTGGAAGGGAAAGAAACTGCTCAAAGAGAAGGGACAACTGGGATGAGGGAAAAGAGACAAGAAAGCAAGAAGAGAAAAATCTTACTTAGGATAGCTTGGATAACTATACCATCAAAAATAATATTAGCCACAAAATGAGCATACAACAAAAATAAATCTATAATTCAGAAGAACATTCAAATCTATGTTTAAAATGTATATTCTCCTTAGTTGGAAAAACTAGGAAAAATGAATAAATTTCTAAACATATATGGCCTCCCAAAGTGAACGAGGAGGCTATTAAAAGGACAGATCACTAACAAGCGATGAGATTGAAGCTGTAGGAAAGCCTTCCAACAAACACGAACCCAGGGCTAGAATACAACTTTATAGAAGAACACTGTTCCATGAAATGGAGAAGGAAGGAATCCTTTCAAAATCATTCGAAGAAGCCAGGACCACACCGATACAACACGTGGAAAAGACAAAGTAGTGAGAACAAAAATTAATAGGCTTTGAAGAATATAGATGAAAATTTCCTCAATAAAATACTTGCAAATAATTTTAAGATCACAGTATAAATATCACCCATCATTATCAAGCTGGCTTCAATGCACAGCTGCAAGGACATTGAGCACATTCAAGTCAGTAAACGTCACAGAGCACATAAATAAACCTGTGGAAATGTCCATAACATACATTATGGAAATATAATGAACAAGACTGAAAGGAGGATGAGGAAGTGTGATGTGGTGTCTGTTCTAAGGGGGACATGGTGCAACTCTTCTTGGGCCCTGAAGATGAAAAGCTGTAAAAGATGACACCCCAAAAACAAAATGAAGAAACAGTTTTCCTTCTAACCCTTGGTTTCCTTTTAATGTCAACAACTAAGTAAAAATGGCAACACCTACATATCAAATATATAGATGAATCCTAAAAAAATGAGCTGTCATATTAAAATGGGTAAAAATTGAAAATATCTGTACGACCACTATTACAAAAAGTGATAGAAAACTGAGCACACACAGTTCCTTAAGTGTACAAATTGTCTGAAAACATCAGGAAGCCAATTCTGATGCATTATGAAGTTTACAATGTGTCTGATCCATTATGGATACCGGAATTTCCTCCACAAACAATCATGAAAATAGTCTAATCTGTTCACAATTGTCCACTGGTACACTGGTAACAATGGCAGAAATCTTGCAATAGCCATTCAATGAAATTAAACCTCTTATAGCACACACTTAAGAGAAGCTAATCCACAGCTGTGAAATTCTAAGATAGAGATATTATAGACAATTATAAGGGAGAGCTGTAAGATAAGCAAACCAAAGAGCAAGCTGTGAATTTTTACAGTGCAGTGTATATGTACAAAGGTAAATCAATACCTATGTCTCATAAATAATTCTTTTTGCTTTTTTGGCAGAACCAGGGATTGAACTCAGGCCCTTGTGCTTGCCAGGGAAGCACTTTTCTCCTGAGTCATCTCCCCAGCCCCCTCATCAGTACACTTGAAAGTATGAAGTTCTGTTGTATATTAAATGAAGAGCAGTAATCGATATAGCTATTGGGATTAAGGGAGCAGAGTATTGTATTACTCATTTTCTAAAGGTATGCTTGATATTTACAGTAGCAAAATTAAGAGTTAAAAAATCTAAAATTCAGAGAAGGACCCCACTTCTGGCTCATGAAAGTACGACTGTGAGGGTAATGCCCGCTGCCAGCTGTGACACTGGCTACTCCGTGCCCTCCCCATGCATCTTATAAGTATCTCGTTTACTTGTCCCAGTGGCACTGTGAGGAAAGTCCCCAGGCTCCAGACCAGAGCCACGAGACACACAAGAGTTACACAGCTGCGAACAATGAGGAACTAGAGAACAAGCACCCAGAGTGTGGAAGTTTGACTGCAGAGGTCTTATTCTTAATAACCTCCCCATACTAACAGAGAAAAGAGAAGTGTGTTTTATTCTTAAAACAGATTGAAGGGGAGTCTTGTCCTCACTCCAAAGAAGTACTTCCTCTATTTAATGATGACTCAGTCTTTGTTAGAAAATTATATAGAATTAGTCCCTCCTTATTTACTTCCTTGAAACTGCTAACAGAATTAATTGTTTTGTTCAGCTATAATTCCCACTTATTGATCAGCAATGGTTGATTCTGAGTCCAAAACAACAATGAGCATAATAAACACATTCTTTTTTGTAGGATAATATTTCCTTTTCTGGATGAATATATAACTGGTTTCCACTTTATCTGAATTTCAAAGGTGTCTTTACTCAAATGTGATGTGGTTTCAAACTCTTTTTGTTCCTCCTCAGAATAGCTTGTCATTGATTTGGAGGAGGAGGGAGCCCCTTTCTTTTCACCACATGCCTTAGCCTGAATAAATCCATGATGAGCAGACAGGGAAGAAGACTGCCTAAGCCACAGGGGAAAAGTACGTAATAGCATTCTGTGTCCCCCAAAATGCATAGATGACATCCCCAGTGGATGGTGAAACTGGCAATAGATGTGTTCAGGAACAGAGAGAGACCAGCCCTGAGGGTCGTAACTTACCTAAAACCAAAGGTGCTGCTGTGCGCAGTGCAGCTCTCAAAGTTCCCAGGGAAGGACAGCAAGGGGGTGATAAAGATAAGAGACAGAGGCTGAGGTCATATAGCCGGAGCCTTCAGTCCAGATAGGAAGGGAGGAACTACCCAACCACTACAGTGCATTTATGTACACATCTGGCAGGTTGGTGTCATGCAACATCCCTAGCAACCCGCTGCTCGGCTTATCTCAGGACTGGTGTTCTCCGGACAGAAGCAGCTAGCTCACAGGGCTTGCCTTACCATGCCCTCATGAGTGATCAAATCCTAGCTTCAGCCACTCGCTGCAATGAACAAGCAAACTGATCACTTTCAATGTAACTCAGTGATGGTGAGACAGACGAGAAACTGGAAGCAATGAAGATCCGAGGGGTGCCTGGTTGTGACGGTTTACAGAAGTGGGAAGAGTACATTCTGGGTACCTAATGAGAAAAAAGAAAATGTTAAAATACCAGCACAGACCCAGCTCCTGTGGAGTCCTCAGGAAAAGACAGATGAACATGCATAGAGTTGGGGTTGGTAGAGAACTGAGAAACACATGGCCCAGACTGATAATTATACAGAGTGGGATAGGAAGAGGTGTGAGAAAAGAGGTGAGGAAATTAAAATTTCAGCTGCAAAAAGGTTTTTATAACTGGGTTCAGGGGTGTGCAATAGCAAGGGAGATGACTTAAATACTTTTGAAAAATTAAATGTTTACTAGAACTTGAACTTTTAAACCACATAAATATGGAAAGGTATAGATTAAGACCCTCAGAGTTGAGAAACACAGTATATATTTAAATCCATTTTAATTATAATGCAGAATTTAAACCTAAACATTTAAGAAGTCAAAATGCCAAATGTATTAGTTTTCTATTACTGGTGCAATAACTTACAATTCATTAGTGTCATGACATAATTTTATTTCACTTCTGTGGATCAGAAATCTAATACAGACTTCACTGGGTTCAGATCAAGGTATCAGCAAGGCTAGGACCCTCTCAGGGTACCTGGGGATGCCCCATATCCCTGCTTTTTCCAGTTTCTAGAGCTACCCACCCTCTCTGACTCAGCCATGCAGGCTGAGGCTTCCCTGATTCTTCACCTCTGCCTGGCACACCCCCTTTGAAGGGATACTGTGACTATGTGACTATATATATATATATATATATATATATATATATATATATATATATTTAATTTTTATTTTATTAAAATACAAAAGTCAATCAGACAGTTTCAAGACACCTTAACCATACAGACTCGATGAATTAATACATTGCAAACTGTTTTCATAACGTTTTGGTATTGTACAAGGTGCATACATGATATTATATTTACAGATATAATTTTAGCAGATATCTCTTATCAGTGAATTAAGAGTGTAGTTGCTTACATGTCTTATTTTTTATACCTGAATTATATCAAAAATTCAATAATTATTTACCTAGTGGATGACCATAGTACTAAAAGCCGACATAATATCCTGACCAACCACCATTAGTGCAGATCTTGCCTCTCATAGAATTATGTAGAAGCACAGCGTTATCTATCCCAACTGTACTGTCTATACACACACATCCTGATTTTTTCTTTCTACAACCCTTCCTTTGTCTACACCTGTCAAAAGTGGGCACTCCATTGACATTCAACAAACTTAGGTGCTTGAACTCGACACCACAATCCAACACAGTCCAGCATTCTACAACAAAAGTGAGTTATTCAAAGAAATTGTACGTGACTATATTTTAATGAAAGTACCCTACTAGATAACACAAGAGAATCTTAGGATCTGAATGTCAGTAAATTAGCAACTTTAGTTTATTTATATTACAACCTTGTTTCTCTTTGTCAAATGACCTCTCATATGGATTAGGTCATGAATCTTTGGGGGACATTATTCCACCTTTCAGCTTAACACACCAATGGAGCATTACAACTCTGAAATAGTTTAAGTGCACAAAATGGTCTGGCCAAATAGCTCAGCAGATTAAAGCACTTGCAAGCAGGCTCAGGGGCCGGGGGGTTCGATCCCCAGGCCTGCTGTGCCAGTCCTACCTCAGGAGCATGCTAAGACGGCAATTGAGACTGGGCATGATGCTGTGTGCCTGTAATCCTAGCTCTTGGGAGGCTGTAAACAGGCTGCTCACTATGAGTCCAATCTAGTAGTGGGACCGTGAACACTCTGTAGACCCTTTCCTAAAAAACACAAAATGCAAAAAAGTACATAAATTTATCCTGATGTTCATAATGAAAGAAAAATTTGATTTAGTAAAATTGAAATATTAAAAATAAGAGATCAACTAATAATTAAAAAAGGTAAAATTAAGCATTTATCTCCTAGTTTGAAGCTTCATGGCTGAAGCAGAATGGATTGGCCCAAGGTGTTCATATTCAGGAGAAGACAGAGGGCCAGTCAACCTGTACATGGACTCTTATTAGATTGTTTATATCTTACTGTCTAGGGAGATCAACAAACTAATAGTATGGAGCTGAGTGCACTCTCATTACAAACAAAACTGGAAATTTGGTAGCAAGATAGAAGGGAACAGATATGCCTGGACAACTAAAAGTGTTTCTCACACAGATATAATTATGCATATCTGCAAAAACTTTTTCAAATAAACTAAACCTCAGGAAACCACATAAAAAGACTCACACTGGATATGAATTGAAACAGAAGCTGATGAATGATAAAGCGGCAGCATAAAGGCATTGGCGCTGAGTGCTGCCTCTATCTGAATGGCATGCACAATAAGAACATGGAAGAATCATCATTATATTGTAGACAAACATTAATTTTAATGAAAGTACTTTATATCAAATAACAATCATTCTTTTTTGTATTTTAGGGAAGGGCCTACAGGGTGTTCAGGGTCTCACTACTGGATCAGACTCACAATGACCCACATGTTTACAGTGTCCCAAAACTGGGATTACAGGTGAGTGTCACCACACCCAATCTATTGCACTTTGAGGGTGGAGCCAGCATGACAGGGACAATCACTCTTTCTTTTTTAACAGCACTTTTTATTTTTTTTGGCAGGACTGGGTATTGAACTGAGCCATCTTCCTTGGCCCAGAACTATCACTCTGAATAGAGTTGAAAAATTATAAATCCAACTGATGAATATTAGGAGATCAAAAGGAATAGAAAGGCATGTGGCTTGATGTTCAGTTACAATAAAAAATACAGTTCCTGTTTAGGTAGCCATTTTTTAAAAGTGAATTCTGAAAGCAGAATTAAAGACAGACTATTCACTTTCTAAATTACTGACAGAAGTGAAAGGGATGAGATCAGAGAACAAAGAACTGGGTCAGATATTTTTAATCAATAAAATGTATGAAAAACAAACAAAAAGAGCTATCAAGAAAAACTTGAGCCAACCACTTGAAACAAAAGCTTATGAAATTATAATGTGCCAAGGATATCTATTATAATACTGTATAGAATAAGAAAACATTTAAAAACTCATGTTGGTTTAAAGTTGAAAACTTTTAAATATAATGTGTAATAATCACACACAATTATTTAAATATGTACATAGTAAAAGAATAAGTACAGACATGCTAGGTGAACCTATAAACACAATGAAAAATACTAATAAAATATGTTATAATGCATAATATGTATTACACATGTACCATATTAAAAATATTGGATGTGAAGGAGACCAGAGGAGAGAAACCTTACCCATCACCTCTCTACCACCTTGGGAACCTTGGTGAGCCACGCCTGGGGAGGATGACCCCTCCTCGTGCTGTTGCCAGACTGAGGTGAGCCGCTGAGGGAGCTGCAGGACCAGGCAGACATCAGTGACAGAGTAGGTTCCCAGCTAAGGTGCCCAAGATGGGCAGGTGACACTAGTGTTGTGAAAAGTCTGAAGCAAATGACAATCCCAGCTGACAGGTGACCGAGGCCTCAGCAAGACTGGCCAACAGCTTGGGAAGAATCCAGGATTCAGTTTTAAAAATTGTCCTTTTCTGTTAGTTTTTTCTTTTCTTTTTCATGTTCATCCTCACTCTCTCTCTTCTTCTTCTTTTCTTTCTTCCTTTTTTATTTCTTTTACTTTTCATTGTCTCTTTTTCTAAACGTCTGAGGAGAACTCCAGCCATAGAAATTTAGTCCCACCCCCCAAACCTGGAGACTAAATTCAGATACCTTGAACATGTCTTCATTCTTCCTTTTTGAGTTGCTTCTTTAGTTTCTCAAATCTTGAATGGTTGTCCTTTGTCCAACAGCCTTGCTTCTGCTTCATTTCCAGCTTTGTTTTATATTCTACCTTCTCTAAATTTCACCATCAAAGGGCAAAACAGGAAACACTTTGCAACTCCTCACTTATTATCTCTTCTGTTTTATAACTATTGGCTTTACACCTATGGTCTAAAGTACAAATCAGTAAATTCTATCGTTTGTTGAATCTTAAATTGTATTTGATGTTATTATTATTGCTAATATTACTACTTTAGCTAGGATATCTTTTGTAGCAGTTGTTCGCCTTTTGTAACATTATTTGGGAAGCTCTGGATTAATAACCAGAGCCCTATGATAAAGGACCAGGGTCTGAGTCACACAGATGCCAAGATCCCACTCTTATTTAATCAGGAGCGTAGGAGCTTGGGAAAGACACGAATAAAGAATCCCCAACACAAAGAAGGCATTTTTAAAGAACATACTTTTCCTAGAGAGGCCTCATTACTGGGATATACTGCCTGCTACAAACATGCACAAGGATATCACAAAAAAAAAAAAAAGTTTGAAACAGAAAATGACAATATGGGGAAGCAAAATGCAATACCAGACTTCCAGCCCACTGAGAACAAGTCCAGGAGATGAGATGGAGGAACATGGAAGACATATACCTGAAATTGTAGCAACCAGAGTACAGAAACAAACCCATGAGGCTAGAGAGGAGATAAGAGCAGAAATAACCTCTCAGGTAAAAAAAAACAAAAACCCAGATGCCAATATTTACAAAGGCAACACTCAGCAAGTCTAGAGATAGATGAAGGGTCATGACAGGAGGACGATGAAAACCATGAATGACCGATATAGAAAAAAATAGAGTATTTGAAATGGATTCAAACAGATATCCATGAAAATAAAAATTCCATTATGAGCTGGAAAAATCATTTGACTGAAACTGAAGACAGATTTTCAGGCCTTGAAGACAGGATGCAGCCAGTGACTATGCAAGGAAAGAGATCTAGAAAAACAAAGCAAAAGATCAGGATTTAACAATCCAACACCTGTGAGACGACAGAAAGAAAAATAGTATAAAAATCATTGTGTCCATGAGAAAGCCAGAGTCAAAACAAATAACTTCAAAAATCTATTTGTGGAAGTAATAGCAGAAAATTTCCCACACCTGTTAAAATAAACTGCCAGAAGTGAGGCATATAGAACTCCAAATAGCCATAATGAAAATAAAACTACACTCAGACATGTAATAGTCAAGATCCCAGAAATTCAGCCCAAGAATAGAATAGTAAAACTATTAGAGGAAAGAAATGGATCACCTACATAGGAAAGAATGTCCAGGAGAATCATGGCAGACTTCAATCTCGACACAAGTCAAGAAGAGCTTGCAGTGAGTATTTCAAGTTCTAAAAGCAAACATCTTCCAAGCCAGACTGATGTACCCCTCAAACTATCAAAATCAGTGGATAAATAAGATATTTTCAGGACAAAGAAAAACTGAAGAAAGTTATGTCTACCTAACAAACACTATAAAGGATATCCAAAGATAATTTAGATAGAGACGAAACTGAAGACAGATGAAACTGAAAACAAATCCTAAATTCACAGAAATTTACCAATGTTTAGTGGTTAAAACTCACCTTTTGCTATTTGGGATTCCCTGTACATACCTTGTTGCTCATTTCCCAAGTGAGTGACTATACACATGGGTTCTGGCTTTCCTCGACACAGCTACTGTGAGTCATACCCACATTCCCCCTGTGGCAAAGTGCACGTTTATGGAACAGAGGCATAATGCAGGTGCATTTTACCCCTGTGATGCTTGGGAAAACATATGCAAAACCTGTTACATGGAGCTTTCTGTGGGTAAAACTCCCAGTTTGACCTTCTGCATACATGTACACAACTTGCCATTTGTTATACCAACTGGGTAAGCATGAACCTTTCCCCACGTACAACTGCTGAGATGCACACTATTTTGTGAAAGTCCAGATTTACAATAGAAAAGTATGGATGAGTCATTGTAACCCAGTGTTATATCCAGAGCATTAAAAAGCCCATTCCCAGGTGCCAGGATAGTTGTCCATAATGGGGGCAGAGCCCAAAGTCTATAGCATTATGACAAAACATATGAGCTACTACAGTAGGAAAAAGCCAGAATGATGACCTAAAATAAAATTTTAAAAACCACTGCCTTACTTCCCCTTGAAAGGAGATATATACAAGTATCTGATTTAGTGAGACTTAACTCCTTGCTCATGTAAGTGCAAGGAGATATGGCATTGTAAACATCCCATAATACCTCAGGAAGTGCGTATCTAATTATCTATCAATTACCATATGCTTCAAAAGAGACATTTGCATTGTGTTTACTTCCCGAAGAAGAGACTTGCTTCTAGAAAAAACATTCAGTCTTACAACAGGAGGCTGAATTGTCTGTAGTTCCATCAATTAGCTGCAGAGCATTCCTGAATTGTTAGGAATGGCTGCATTTTCTTTTTTGTTGTTGTTTTGTTTTTGTACTTAACTATATAGTGCAGCCTGCCTTCAACTCACTTATGTAGACCAGGCTGGCCTCAGAATCACAGTGATCCTCCTGCCTCAGCTTCCCAAGTGCTGAAGCCATGTGTGTGCATCACCCCTCTGGCTGCTGGCCCACCTTCCTTTACTTGGAGAACTGGAGTAAAGCTATTCACCTTCGTATTTCATCTTACATACTGTAGTTTTAAACTCCAGTGTTATCTTTGATAATTTAGTTTTGCTACTCGTTGTTGTGTTTTAGTAATAGTATTATGTTATGAATGGTTAAAGGTAGAACAATGGTGCTGAATATTTTGTTTGGTTCAGAAAAGATGATAAACTCAGGCTAATGCTGAGCAGCCTAAAGTAAAGCCTTCCAGTCCAGGAGAGGTGGGTGTTTCTCAAAGGGGTTATTTCCCCCGATCAGCCCTTCCTTAATTGCTGCTTGTTCTCTCTGCCTTGAAATGCCAGGCAGCTGTGTGGAGCAGCCAGCAGTAAAATGAAGGGGCACATGGGCGTCCTGAGTCCAATTTTCCTTATCAGATACAGAGTGAGGCCAGCCTGCAAGTAGGGCCTCTGGAAACCAAGCTCAGGTGGATTTAATTGCAAGGCCTCTGTCGGAGCAGACCCTCTGGAACATCTCTGAAAGGAGAAAGAAGCGGACAGGACAGGCCCAGGTGGGCAGAGATGTGATACCAGCCTCGTGACCACCTCAGGGTGCAGTGCCCTTGAGTAACTACCTTTAGAATTGCCGCAGCAAACAAGGCTGCATCCACCCAGGACACGGATGGCCCAAAGGGTGTCTGACGCTTGGGCAGCTCGCACAGGTGATGCAGCCTGGACCATAAAACACTGAGTGCCTCCTCGAGGGGGGCCTCAGACCCAGCAGAGGTGACAAGGAGCATCCGGGGCTGGAAGCTCACAGTGAGGTGAGGGCAAAGCCAAAAGCGTTTTCAGCGTACGTTGTGCTCCACGCAATGTATTGGGCAGTCTCATGCGCATCACACTTAATTCTTACACTTCTTCGTGATAAGTGCTGACTTTTATTTACAGTGGAGGAAACTCAAATTCAGAGAATCGAAGGGGCTATTTCACAAGCTTCTCCTTGCTGGACCCGACACCCAGCACCTACAGCTCAAGGAAGGAAAGGCCCCTTCGGGCTCCCAGTTCCTAGAGGCTGTGGTCCACTGCCGGCCGACTTCTGGGCAAGGCGGCGTGGAGGCGGCAGCGGAGGACCCACAGCAGGGGCTGGACGAGGGAGGAGGCAAGACAGGGCCTCCAGCCACCCCGGTGACCCGTCCCCTGCACCCATGCTCCACTCCTGACCATCTACAGATTCTCCAGTGGCCTGATTCTCTGGCATAACATGCGCACGATCCAGCCACCTCCCCACACTCATTGGTGCATGGGAGGCTTTGGGGTGACATCCAGATGTGAAGGTCCTTGCTGTCACCTAGTTGCGCAGCTGCAGAGGTTGCCAATCCCCTCACAGAGTCCGCATTGTCAGCCAGCAGCACCTCATTCGGCCACTGCACTGTGCAGCTGATACCAAATTAAATAAAAATTGGCCACTAAATATGTTTTTCTCATTTTACTACCTCACAGTCAAACGTCTTGAGATATTTTATTTAAAAATCATCACTCAAAAAAAATCATCGCTCAATATGAAATAAATATTTTGCATTAACTGAACATCCATTCTGGAGTAAATATGGTCTTATGTTTTTTTTTCTTTAATCTAGCACAGAGTTACTAAAAATGTTTAAATATTAATCATATACATGTTACACTGTGTTACAAATCCTTCATTTTTTGAGTGATTCGAAGGTAAAGTCGAATGCAGAACTGCTGAGGAAGAGAGCCGATTTGGGTCCTTGCAGCCCCACAGCCAGCAAATGCTGGTGTACTGCTGGCAGCAGAAGAGTGATATTTCGGAGTGAAGCTGGTTTGACAAAGTACAAGAAGACCCTTGTCTGCTAAATGAGATGAGATCTCACGGAATGCAGCTGTCCCCACGCGCCTTCCTAGCAACTCAGGGAGGGAGCGCGCGGCTCCAGGTGAGCGCGGGGCCGCAGCCCTGCCCCATGATGGCCTCGCTCGATGTGGTGAGTGCCCATTGACAGGCTGCGGCAATAGTGATTTTTCTTTGTGTTTCATTTAATAATCATTTTAATAAAGTATATTCATAGAGCCCGTTCTTACAGACACTAAAATTAGGATTATTAACCCAAATATTCCAAATGATAAATTAAAAAAAAATTCCTTAAATACAAACAAAAATAAGTATAAATAAAATCACCTTTTCTATTTTTAATAAAGACTGAAGAGGCTTGTCTTTTTCATGCTGCATATCACTGCGGGCCTGTAGCCATTCTGCCGATTCTTGCCTTTGCAGAGACTCCCGCATGTTGCCTATCTTACAAGTCCATGCAAGGCATCCTTCTGACACTTTGCTGAGGACGACACCTGATTTCAAAGCACGTCAGCTCTAGTGATTGGAAATGCAAGTGCCATGGGCTCTTACACTGAAGTACATGTTCAGTATGCTCTTGTTTTTCTATCTGAGTATGTGGTGCTTTTCTCTAAACTTCAGGTTTTTCAGTTTTGAAATGGAAATTAACACGGGCATTAGGTGGATGGATTTAAGTACTATACATAATCAGCATTGTAGACATTAAATCCTAGTGCCCAGCGGCGCTGCAAACAAGGCTCCCCAGAGCACAGCAAGCATGGACTCGCGACAGTGCGGAGGTGGTTGTGCAAGCCTGCCAGCAGGGTGCGCGGCCAACTATTTCTCATTTCACCACCTGACGGGAAAAATAACATTTTGTATTCATTTCTTTATCATTAATTTTTAGTGAGTTTGGATAGCCTTAAACAGCTTTAAAGCGACTTTGTACTCTGGCCTATCTGCTCATGATCTTTGATGGGAATTTTACAAATAAATTTATAAATATGAATTAAAGATTAAAGAACATAACACATAGGTATTTAATATGTATGACAGATATTTTGACCAGTTTAATTCTCCCTTTTCACATTTTATATTTTTGATGAAGCGATATTTCAATTGTTATGGAATTGCATTGTCTTTGTTTCATGGTTAGTATTAAGCTTTGCTACTACTTAAAAATAGTTTATCCTATTCTGTTCTTATACAGCATGATCACTGAGTGCATTTTAAAAGCCACAATCCTAATGTTCTCTAGTACTGGCAAGAATGTGAAGGAACTGATAATCTCTATCTTTAGCTGGTGAGTTTAAAAAATGTTAAACTGCAGGGCTGGGAGATGGCTCAGTGGAATAAGGGCTTACTTGGCAAGCACAAGAGCCTGATCCTCTGTTCTGCAAAAAAAAAAAAAAAAAAAAATTAAACTCAAATTTTCAAAAAAATCTGTTTATATTTTAAGCTGGAGGGTAGAAGGAAATATTTTCAAATCATGTGCCAGATGAAGAACATGTGTTCAAGGTGCATAAATAATGCTCAAAATTCATAATGAGAACATTTAAATCCCAAAGAAAAATGGCAAAATATTTGAGTAGAGATTTTACCAGAAAGAATTTTGGAAGGCAAATAAGCACATGGAAAGAAGTTCAACATCATTTGTCATCAGGGAAATGCAAATCGGAGCTGCCCTAGGGCAGCCTGTGTCCTCGGGTGAGCAAAACCAATCATACCAAGTGCTGGCGATGACGAAGAGCTCTGAAAGGTGAAGACAGCACAACTCCTTTTGCACGCCATGTGATGAGCTATAACTTAAACATTCCTTTACCATATCGCAATCACAGACATTGATCTCTAGCCAAGAAAAAATAAACACACACACACACACACACACACACACACACACACACACACACACACCATAAAAGCAGAAAACAAAGAGAAGACCCTCCAGCTCCTGGGTTAATATATCCCCTCGGGTGGTGTATTATACATATGCTTAGGTGTCCATACCCAAGAATGAAAGAATGACTTTCAGTTCTTATCCACGAGGATGCAGTGATTTCACCTTTATGTCTAAAAGCATCTTCCTCATCAGCATATCCTGATGCATGGATATAGACAGTTGTCTTTGAAAGGTTAGGTTGGTGACACAGAAGTAAATTTACTTCCAAGACATACCAGTAGATGATAAGCAGGTCCTGGAGCCTATGGGCTTAACAGATGTTTATGCATCAGTATTATGATGAACAAATATTGGCCTATCAATGGACAAAAACAGGTAGGTCTAACTAGATCTCTGCAGTAGCTGATTGCATATTCCACACTGCCCCAGAGAAGCTCTCAACCGATACCCTCCTGAGAAGGGCTTCTGCTCCTGCATGTCAGAAACCTGCATGTGAGCTGTGTTGCAGATTTCACCTGAGCATCAGAGAAGCTACAGAGAAAATTCAGACCATGGAGCTCCCAGTGCTCTTCTCCCAGGAGAAGGCAGAATCACTGGGGTTTGGTTCCCCAGGCTTGTCCTGCAGGGGATACGAGATTTGAATTCACAGGAGTCTTGGATTGTTATGGAGACCCTGCAGCAGATGCACACAGAACCAGTCTCAACCCATGAGCATCCAGGCACACAGTCTGCTGGGCAGCAAGGGGGCCGCCTCAGGGGCCACCTCAGGGAGCACGGTGTGTGGATTCCTGCTGAGTGCAAGCCAGTGGGACAGTGCTAAACAGGAGCATCAGCCCAATGCGTGCATTTAAAATTAAAGGAAGAAAATGACCCGTGTGCAGCTGAAAAAAATGTGTATTCAGCTGTGGTTGGGTGGAACACTCTGTATATGTCCACCAGGTCCATTTGTTTCAAGCTCTTGTTCAGTTCTGCTACTTCTTTGCGAATTTTTTGTCTGGTTGACCTATCTTTTTGAGATAGGGGTGTGTTAAGATCTCCTGTTAAGATTGTGTTCTTAGACATGAAGTTTTTCATGTCCCTTAAGATTTGTCTTACATAGTTGGGTGCTCCTGTGTTTGGTGCATAGATATTTATGAGTGTTACT
>PVKA01029489.1:0-28229 GCA_004027165.1 Ctenomys sociabilis
CAAAGACCAGAATAACAGGCATTCCAATCATGACCCTAGCATTACACATTGCTATTGTAAGTGCAGTTGCTTAGGTCATAGCATATGTACTTATTCAGGGGGAGAATTCTACCAATTAACTTCTAGTTTCAAAACCTGCTTATGTTTGTCAGGATCATTGCCTTAAGCATCTTGTGCATATAAATGTATGTCTTTGCCCCTGTCATGTTTCTTAGCTTTTCTCTTAGCCCTCTCTTCATTGCTTAATCCTTAAATTCTTGCTTTCCTTTTAATTGTGTCAAACATTTCTATTTTTATTTCTTCTTTTGAGTTCTTATACAGGGGAGATGATACAATATTTACACATGTGGTTCTAGTTTATTTCATATATGAGTATATCTCTTTTTTAATGTTTATTTTTTTAAATTTATTTTTATTTTATTGAACTACAAATATCAATCAGACAGTTTTAAGAAACCTTAACAAGACAGATTCAGTAAAATAATACATTGCAAACTGTTTGTGAGTATATCTCCAAATGGCATCCACTTAAATATAATGCCTTTAGTTTTTCATTCTTTATCGCTGAGTAATACTCCATTGTGTAAAAGATAACGTCTTTTTCATCGAGTACTCAGGTGACAGGCATCTATGCTGTTTCCAAGATCCGTCTATCACAAATTGTGCTGCTATAAACATAGGTACACATATATCACTATGAAATGATGCTTTCCTTTCCTCTAGGGAAATTCCCAGTAGAGGGATAGTTGGTTTGAGTGGGATTTTCAGCCCTAGTTTTTAAAAGAGGCTCCACACTGATTTGTATAATGGTTGCACTGGTCTACATTCCTACCAGCAGTGGAGAAGGGTTCCTTTTTCCCCACGGCTTCTCTAACATTTGTTGTTGGTTGATTTGTTTATAATAGACTCTCTTTTGGGGGTGAGATAGTATCTCACTGTTTTTTTTAAATTTTCATTTCGTGGATGGCTAGTGATGTGAAGGTTTTTTTATATATTTATTTACTTCTATAGTTTTGTTGTCTGAAACTGTGTGTTCATCCCAGGTGCTCATTTCCGGACTGGGTCTTCAAATTTTGAGGCTCTAATGTTTTTTAGTTCTCTATTATAAATTCTAGAGAGTAGACCTCTGTCTCAGTGTTTATCTGTTAAGATATTTTCCAAATTCTTGAGCTGACCATTCACTTCATTGGTAATTTCTTTTCATGAGAAATAAATTCTCAATAAAAGGAGGCCCCACTTATTAATTCTTTCAAGTATTAGCCGAGCGACTTGAATTTTGTTTATGAACTCTTTGCCTAAGCCTATGTCTACAAGAGTCTCCTATTTTCTCTTCCAAGAGATTGAGTGTTGCTGTTTTAATGTTTATGTATTTCATCCATTTTGATTTTAGTTTGGTGTATTGTGATAGCCTGGGTCAAATTTTGATTCTCAGAATGCAGAGTGCCAGTTTTTCCAGATAGATTCTTACTTTCATTAACATATCTGGGCCTTTTGTTGAAGGTATGGTGGTTGACTGTGTGTGTAGCGGATTCTGCATCTCCTTATTTATTCCACTGATCCTCAGGCTTATTTTTTTCTAATATCATGCTATTTTTATCACAGTACCTATGTAATTTAATTTCAAGTCATAAATTGTAACGCTTCTTGCCTTGTCTTTGTTACCGGGGATTGTCTTTGCTATTCTAGGTCTTTTATGATTCCAAATGAATTTTAGGAAAAATTGCTCTAGGTCTGTGAGGTATTTTGGTGATTGTTTGAAGGGGATTGCATTAAATCTATACAAAAATTTTGGGAGCATAAATAAAAAAAATAAAATAAAATTTGGGGGCAGGAGAGATAACTCAGTAGAATAAGTGCTTCCCTGGCAAGTTCAAGCATCTGAGTTCAATCCCCAGTTCCACCAAAAATAATAAATAAATAAAATAAAAACAATTTTGGGAATATGATCATATTAAAAGTGTTGCTTCTGCCTACCCAGGAAGAGGGAATAACTTTCCATTTTATGAAATCCTCTATGATCTCTTTTTTTTAGAGTACTATCATTTTCATGGAAAAGATCTTTGACTTCTTTAATTCCAAGGTATCTTTTTTTGTGGTACTATTGTAAAAGGTATTGTTAATATGGTTTCTCTCACAGTGTGTTTGTTATCTGTGTAAAGGAATGCTATTGACTTTTGGATTTGTATCCTAATATGCTACTTAATTTGTGTAATAATTCTAGTTGCTTGTTGGTGAGTTTTTTGGGTCATCCAAGTACAGTATCATGGCATCTGTAAATAGTGTTAGTTTCACTTTTACTTTATCTATTCTTCTTTATTTTATTTCTCTCTTGTCTACTGGCTCTAGCTAATGATTCTAGAACTTTATTGAATGAGAGTGGTAATAGAGGACATCCTTGTCTTATACTAGATCTCAGAGTAAAAGATTTCAGTTTTCCTCATTTAGAATTATGTTAGCCATTGGGATGTCATATATGGCTTTTATCAGATTGAAGTAGCCACTATCTATTCCAATTTTCTTTTTCTTTCTTTCTTTTTTTTTTTTTTTTTTTTTTTTTTTTTTTTTTTTTTTTTTTTTTTTTTTTTTTTTTTTTTTTTTTTTTTTTTTTTTTTTTTTTTTTTTTTTTTTTTTTTTTTTTTTTTTTTTTTTTTTTTTTTTTTGTCTTTTTGAGGCAGGGTCTCACTATGCAGTTCAGGCTGGCCTTAAGCTCACTTTGTAGCTCAGACTGGTCTCGAACTCACAACAATACTCCTGCCTTCAGCCTCCCAAGTGCTGGGATTACAGGCCTGCACCACCAATTTTCTGTAGGACTTTGTAGATGAATCAGTTTTGGACTTTGTAAAAAGCCTTTTCTGCATCAATTGAGAGGATCATGTGGTTTTTGGATTTGGCTGTAATTATATAGTGTATTACATTTACAGATTTAAGTATATTCAACCATCCTTGCATCCATGCGATGAATGCTACCTAGTCATGTTGTAGAATCTTCTTGATGATTTGCTGTATTCTATTTGCTAGGATTTTATTGAGCATTTTTGCATCTATGTTCATGAGGGAGATTGGCCTGTAGTTCTCTGTTATAGTTCTGTCTTTTCCTGCTTTAGTTATCAGTATAAACCTTGCCTCTAGGAACAATTTTGGTAGGATTTCTTCCTTTTCAATTTCATTGCAGAGAACGTGGAGTACAGGGTTTGTACCTGTGTACATTTCTTTTTTGTGTGTGTGCATTTCTTATAGAATTCAATAGTGAATCTATTATAACCTGGACTTTTATTTGTTCAGTTTTTTAAATTACATGTCATATTTCATTGGCTTTTACTGTGTTATTGAGAGTACCTATATCTTCTTCATTCAGATTTCTTGTTTTGTACCTTTCTAGGAGTCCATCCATTTATTCTGTGTCTTCTATTCTGTGAGTGTGAAGATTCTCATGGTAGTTATCAATAATCTTCTGAATTTCCACTGGGTCTGTAGTAATTACACATTTTTCATTCCTTATTGCTTATATCTGAATTTTTTCTTTCCTCTTTTTGATAAGGTTAGCAATGGGCTTATCAAACTCATTTAATCTTTCAAAGAACCAGCTTTTTGATTCTTTAATTCTTTGAACTGTTTTTTTCACCTCAATTGAATTATTTTCTGCTCTAATCTTTATGATTTATTCCTGTCTTTGGGCTTTGGATTTAGTTTTCTTTCCTTTCAAGATATTGGAGGTGCAGCATTAGGGCATTTGTTTGTTTCTGCTGTGTTTTCTTGATGTGTGCATTCAGAGTTATAAGTATCCCTATAAGAACTGCTTTCTAGGGCTAGGGAGATGGCTCAGTAAAATAAACGTTTCCCTGACAAGTGAAAGGGCCTGAGTTCAATCCCCATCTGCCAAAAAAAAAATAAAATAAAAGTCATGGCATCATATAGATTCCAATAAATTGTGCTTGAATTCCCATTGAATTGTATATATTGTTCAATTTCCAATTTAATTTTATGTGTGACCCATTGGTTGCTATGTAGGGTGTTGTTTAATTTCCACATATTAATGTTTTTTTCTCATTTCTTTTGTGATTTATTTCTAGTTTCATTGCACTGAGGTCAAATAATATACATGGGATAAGTTTTGTTTTCTTGTATATACTTAATCATGATCTATGGAGTAATATGTAGTCCACTTTAGAAAATGCCTATGTCATGCTGAAAAAAGTGTATATTCAACTGTGGTTGGGTGGAACACTGTATATGACTGTGAAGTCCATTTTTCAAGCTCTGGTTCAGTTCTACTAGTCCTTTGCCAATTTTTCATCTGCTGGACTTCTATTTTTGTTGTAAGGGGAGTTAAGATCTCCTGTTATGATTGTAGTATTGAATATTAGATTTTTCATATCCATTGAGATTTGTCCTATATAGTTGGGTGCTCCCGTGTTTGGTGTCTACATATTTATGAGTGTTACTTCTTCCTCTTGTATTTTTCCCCTAACCAATATATAGTAGTCTTCTTTACCTTGTTTGATCATTCTTGGTTTGAAATTGAGACTGTCAGAGAACAGATTGCTACTCCTGTTCTTTTTTTGAGTTGTTGGGTTGTGTAGTATTATTTTCTCCTATGTCCTTCAGCCTACGAATTACTTATGAGTTAAGTGTGTTTCTTCTAGCCACCATATTGTTGAATTTTGTGTCCTAATCCATTGTGCCAGTTTCTTTCTTTGAATTGAATTTAGTCCATTTACATTGATGGTTATAATTGAATTGTATTGTGTTATGATTGATTTGTTATTTACCTGTTTTTGCTTACTTCATTTTCTCCTGAATTTCATTGTTTTACCTATTTATTGGGTACCTTCTGTTCTTTTTCATGGAGTTCTGATCATTTTGGGCCCTCTCTAGAATGTCTTTTAGTAGTCTAAAATGAAATTCTTTAGTTATTCTATGTCATGGAAGTATTTCAGTTCTCCATCAAACTTGAAAGAGTTTTGCATGCTATAGTAGACTGGGATGGATTTTGTTTTCATAGAGGAGTTGAAGCACCTTTTTCCATGGCCTTTTTTTTTCTGCATGGTTTGTGAAGAGAAATCTGCAGCTGTTCTGACATGTTTTCCTTTAAGTATGATCTACTTCTTTTCCCTAGGCACTTTCAGTATAACGTTCTTGTGCTGAATTTTTGGGATCTTGACTATTATATGTCTTGATGTGTTTTTAATTGGGTTGACGTTATTTGTAATTCTGTATGCTTTGGTTACTTGAATGTCAGAATGTTTCCTCTATTCTGAAAGGTTTTTTGCTATTACTTCTGCCCATACTCTTTTTTTAACATTTGTATTCACTCCTTTCTCAATGGTGACTATTCGTTTCACAATGTTCATGCTTCCATTTTCTTACAAGTCATGACTTATTTTCTCTCGCATTGTAGGTGTTTTTAATAGTTCTTTTCTAACTTTTTCACTAGCTGAGATGGCATCTTCAAGATCTTAATCTGTATCTTCATTTTCACTCAGTTTTACAAGCTTGTTATTGTGATTTCAAATTTCTCTATATATCTTTGACTCCACTTCATTCGATCTTTATTTCCTATATTTCTCATTTACTATTTTTATCATTTTTCATTTGATCTATTTCTTGTTTATGTTGCTAATTGAATGTTTTCATCATAATCTCCTCTATTTTTTATCAGTGTCTTCTTGACACTGATGAGTTCTTTCATCATAGTTATCCTTTCTTTTTTTCATTTTTTACTTCAGAGATTATTTGTGATCTGATAACCTCTATGTGTTTCTGCATTTGATTCTTTACTTCAGATGCTATTCAGAGATTTCCTTTTTTATTTCAGAGGTTATTTATGATCTAAGTTCCTGTATATCCTTCTGTAGTTGTTTCATTACTTCAGTTGCTATTTACTCAGATATTTCAGCTGTGTGATTCCCAATTTCTTCTTTGTTATTGTCTTCTGCACTTGTTCTGGGTTTGCTTGGGGCTTGAGATTACATTTCGCTCCTTCTCTTTGTCGTTTTGTATAATACTATGACCTTTGGTGTAGAGCTTTGGTGCAGTTCTTACCTTAGTGCCTAGTGAAATTCAGGGGCAACTCTATGAAGCTTTAATTCATTCAGTTTTGCTTGTCTGCTGTGTGCAATTTCTTCCTACCTCAGTCCTTGGCAGTGATACTGTTGTGCTCTTCTGGCAAGATGTTGTTCTCCTGGATTAGCTAGGTGCTTCTAGTCCCTAGCCTCTCTGCAGGTACTTCAGCGGCAGTTTCACCTCAGGCCTGTATGCCAGGCCTGGACTGTGACTGGAGGGGTTCAGAGAGCAGGACAGAAGGCTTCACTGACAAGTGGGCCTTGGCTGGTTCCAGAAGGATGCAACGGGCACACGAGAGCACAGAATCTCCGCCACACACTCGCCAGGTTGGGTTTTGGCTGGGCCTGGAGGGTTCCAGAGAGCACCATGAAATTTCTCACTCATATGCTGGGCTTGGGCTCTGTCCACAGGTGTTCAGGGCTTGAGCTCTCCCTCACACTTGCCAGGTCTGCGTTTGAGCTGTTTCTGGAGGGGTCCTGATAGTACAGTGGAAGTTATCACCAGTTGAGGTTCTAATGAAGATCATAATTCTCCTTTACTCATGGATATAAAGTAAAGTCATAAGACAGCCACATGATTTTCTACATTGCAGAGGATTTTTCCATATAAGTGGTGATGAAATCTCATCACATGTGAATTTCTTAGCCTAAGAAATTTTAGGACGTTGAAATTTCAGAAAGATCCATTCAAGCTAAAAAGAAAAGCACCACAAAACAATGTTAAGTTACTCATAATAATCTGAAAATATAAAGCAATGTATTTGGATAAGAAATTTCCGTGTAAAACTCCAGAAAATTATCGTGAATCTTACCAAAAGCTGCTTGAAACAGTTTTTCAGTTTTGGAAAGACATTTCCAAAGTCACAATGATTCTCCAGAAGAAATTCATTTATAAGACAAAGCTTCAATTTTATAATCTTAACCCAAATTATATACAATTACAACAAGTTTTTAAAGTGAAAACTATGTAGTTGGAAAGCACACTGCTGAAATTACAGTTATGAAATTGTGGATCACTGCAATTAAAAATTACTAAAGTGTTAACTAACCATCAGGGGGCATAACACATATTCCTCAGATTCCAGGAGAAAGACTAGTTTTAAGTAGTAATATGCACTTTCATAGTGTTTACATTTTTTAATCATTAAATTTTTATTGAATTTTTGATTTAATTCAGGTATAAAAAATAAGATAAGTAAGCAGCTACACTCTTAATTCACTGATAAGAGATATCTGCTAAAATAATATCTGTAAATATAATAAGATGTATGCACCTTGTACAATACCAAAACATTATGAAAACAGTTTGCAGTGTATTAATTTATTGAATCTATATTGTTAAGGTGTCTTGAAACTGTCTGATTGACATTTGTAGTTCAATAAAAGAAAAGAAAGAAGCAAAAGCAAACACACACAAAAAAAATTCTCAGATACCTGCAACTCTTCAATATTCAAATTTTTAACCCTAATTAAAAGATTCCAGAGCATATCTGCTCTAAAAATCTGTAGTTTTTCCAAAACCTCTGGATATATTGTTGTTAATTTCTAGCAAAAGATTCAAGGTCACTTATTTCTAATCTACTTTAAAAGAGATAAATTATCCTAAAATAGTAGCAAAATTTAGTTTATTATGAATGGAAGATATGGAAAGTATATTTTAAAATGGGACACATTATCAGAATAGCAAAAATATGAAGATGGAAGAATTATTTTTTCTATATGTGTACCAAAAGATACATCTGTTCTTCCTCCATGTATGTATAGCCTGCAGAGAAGGGCCTGGAAATCATGGTCTATGTGGCTGGCCCATCTCTTTACCTAGGTTGAGAATATAGTTAGCCATGTCATCTCCTATGGGCTCATCTGACTCCACCCAAGACTCATTTTCTCTAGTCCTCTGTAGATGACAAATAGCACAATTTCTATGTCAATCACACTATTTGTCAATACATTTCTGGCAGAAGCTGTGAGCACGTGGCAGGATAAGGTACGCCGTCCATCCACACAGATACTGCACTCCTCCCCATCAGTCAGCCTAACAAGGTGTTACAGAGCCAATACTCCTGCTGCTTGACTTGCGATGTCTTGATAAAGCTGAATGAACCAGTACAAATTCCTGATGATGATTCTACAATGCTGTTGCTTTTGTTAATCTTTGTACAGACCACCCATATGACCACTTTCCAAAAGGCAGAGGAATTGGAGCCAGTTTGTTACTCAAGGAGAAGATATTTTTTTTTTTCTGGACAGTAGCCACTTTAGTGGTTACATCATTGATTTTAGCCAGGTTCCCAAGAAATTTTTCATAAGTTAAGAACCTACTTTCTTGAACCAATTTGACATGTTTTTCTACTTAAAATAGAAATTATTATTTCTGTTAATAACCAGTTGTGTCTGATCTGAAAATTGATGTCCCATGATGAAATGATGTCGTGTAGAATCCAAGAAAAGCGCCACTTCATATAATCTCGACATGTCTCCAAGTACTCTGAAGCCTGATGCAGACACACCCATGGTGGGTTCTCCTGAGCCAGTCCCATTTCCCAAGCCTTGCCCGAGACAGGGAATCCAGGCTCTACAGTTGAGGCTGGGTGTGATTTGGTCCAGGGTGTGCAGCAGTTAACGAAGGACGGTGGAAGGACAGTGCTGCGGAGTTCAGAGCTTTAAGGTATTGTGGTCCCTGCTGCAGCAACACTGCTCCATCAGCTGCTCAGGCGAGTAGGCAAGATGTGGTATTTTATACAATGGAGTATTACTCAGTTATAAAGAAAAATAAATTCTAAACCTTTGTAGATAAGTGGACACAATTTGAAGCTATACTCATAAGTAAAATAGACCAGACACGAAAGTATTAACAAGGATGAAATAAATGTGTCACGGTCAGGGTGAATATTTTGAAAAAGATTGATGGCAACGTGTTTTTTCTTCTATAATGATTTCATTTAACATTAAGATTCACTGCATATTTTTATCACTCCTCTATATTCCTTAGCAACCCAGATTGAAGTACTGGTGTCCTGTTATACACAAGAGGCATCACATGGTCAGCAAAGATGTTGCTATGAAAAAAATACACATAATTCCTAATTATATCAAGAAAATATTCATTTTTCTTTACATAATACTCCATAATACACATTTCCATTTTCAAATTCCTATTCAATTAGAAAATCCAAGAAATAGTAGCATTTTGTTTTATGGAAGCACTGGTAAGTCTCTGCAATGATTTTCTCTTGTTTTGTCCAATAAAAGCATGAAATATAGTTGTAAATTGTTCTGAAATATCCTGAATATAATATTAAATATAAGATCATTAAACATGCATTGGTTTCATTTGAAAGTGGATTTCCAAAGACGGTGTTGTGGTGTGTACCTGTAATCTCAGCACTAGGGAGGCTGAGGGAGTTTTTGATTAACCATGTGTGGAAGTAAGCCTGTGCCACACAGCAAGACCCTGTTTCAAAAAATAAATAAACTGGTGAAGCAAAATGCAAGAAAGCCAAAGTAGAAATCCCACATAAAGTTAGTCTCATCACTCCTCTATCTTTTCTATAACATCATCACATATTTCTGAAAAATGCACTTTCTTATCTTTACTTTCAAAATTTTTATTTGTATTGGAATATGTTTATAGCACATAGTCATTGCATCCATCATTTGGAGCTGATACAAGTTATAAAACATCTTAATGTTTTTAGCATTTCCTTCCATCCTTCTACTCTAAACTTTTATCTCTTGGTCTTTATCACATTTCCAATAGGTCTATCTTCCTGTTTGCTACCACTTATCTTTTCAGTTCTTAATTTATATTTTGCTTTTCTCATATAAGAGATACCATGCAATACTTAAGTTTGTATCCCTGATTTAGTTCACTTAATTTTATGGTCTCAAGGAATATCCATATTTCTATAAATAATTAAAATTTATCCTTATAGCTAATTGTACTCCATTGTCTTTAAATGCCACACTTTAACCAATAAATTAATTTTAGTTGTGAATTTGTTATATGTTTTGAGAGCCAGAAACGATGATGAATCCACAAAGAAAACAGAATAAAATGAAACATGGTCTCTTTTCTTGTAGAAAAGACAGGCCAGAGAAAGCATGGAGAACTGATAATTCCGAGAACAAGAAACCTTGGATAGGTTTCTGGACAGAAATAATTAATAATGATCAAGAAGGGGTCCACCTGTGAAGAACTCTATGACAGGACCTTCCCACTACCAGACCTGAACTGCAGATTCAGGGTAATTTCAGTGTTATCTATAATATGAAGGAGGGGAAAGTTACTAAAACACAGGAACCATTTGGTTACAAATGTGTTCTAATTGAGTTTTTATTACATAATTTTTCTTGAGTTTTTTTTTTCTGTCATTATTTTTTTTGATAAGGTTAGTCAGGGCTTTAACAATTTTGTTTTTTTTTTTTTCTTTCAAAGAACCTACTCGTTGTGGCCAGGGAGATGGCTCAGGAAAATAAGCACTTGCCTGGCAAATACAAGGGCCTGAGTACAACTCCTGGTTCTGCAAAAAAAAAAAAAAAAAAAAAAAAAAAAAAAAAGAAAACCTCTTTGATTCATTAATTCTTTTTGATCTCCATTGCATTAATTTCTAATTTCCTGTTCCTTGGGTCTTGGATTTGACTTGCTCTTCTTGTTCCAGAAGCTTGATGTGCAAGAGAAGAATATTTATCTGAGGGATCAGCATGGTGGCTAAGTAGCCTTGGAGAAGTTGTCACTGCGTAATCATACTTTACAGCAACTCTAGATTGTGATAAGACCATACACAAAGTAACATCTCTAGTATTGTTTTACTTGTCTTTTTTCTGATTTTACATTAATTTTTATACACATAGTTTCTTCCACTAGCTCATAACAAAAGGAAACTGAGATATAAAGAATTGCACCATATGCCATAGGCTGTCAAGGAAAGTCTTTTGATTGATCTATATCTAATTTGTTTTATTAATTTACTGTGAGCATTTCATCTTTTGTATTAGGAATGTGGTTCAACACATGCTTCTTCTGGGTCTGGGGATATAGTGCAGTGGCACAGGTCCTACTTAGCAAGTAGATAGTTTTGAGTTAGATCCATGGCATGAAAAAGAAAAAAAGACATGCTCCCTTTCCACATGGTAACTTGACATATGATGTATTTTAAAAACCAAAGAAATAAAACTTAGGAAAGCCTCTTTCTTTACCTCTGTTTCTTAAGGAGGATCATGGAAATTTTATGCTTTAGGTACTCAAGAAAGTCATTCTCTCTATCTTAGTTCTCTAAGGAGTATCATAAGCCTCATTCTGAGGCCTCCTCCCTAGACTGAGAGGTCAGAAATACAATTATTTCTTAGGATGCAGGAACATAAAGCCTATGGCCTTTCTAGTTCTCCCCTATGTGGCTACCATTGCACCTAACTCTTCTAGCAATCCTATAGTGCCATAACTTTATTTCTTTGTCAAAACTAACATTGAAAATACACATTTTGTGGTTGGGGAGATGGCTCAGTAGAATAAACACTTCTTTAGAAAGTTCATGGGCCTGCATTCAATCCCAGGTTCTGCTAAAAAGAAAAAAAAATAATTTCCTTGATTCTGCATCTCATTTTCTTATAAGGTTTATTGTGTAATGTAAAACATTGATAAATAAATGTACTTTTACCCACCAGTTTGGTATTAAGGGGGCCTCTGGAATAAATCCAAAATGAATAAATTATTTCCTGCAATGTTTCAGTGTCACAAGCATAATTATCTCTCAGTTATCTGAACTAGTTTATTTTCATTGCTACTTTGGTTTGTAAGGTTATGGAATAAGGTTATGACACTTATACCTCCATTACCAGGCCGTTTTTTATAGCCAAGCATTCATGAGCCTGAAACTTTTAACTAAGGGACTGGAGACTACTGCCATGGCCCTTAAATCTGAGATGCATTTGAACCTTGCATCAATAAGTGAGATGCTCTAAGACCACTCTGAGCACTAGGATCTGTCATCACACAACAAGGCAAGCAGAGATCAGTTATCAGTGACATGAATACCCAATAAGCCCATTAAGATGAAACAACAGAAGGGGCCAGCCAAATAGCTCAGTGGATTAAAACTCCTAGAAGCAGGTGCAGGGGCCAAGGGTTCAATCATTGGACCTGCCAGGCCCCCATGATGACTGAGATGGCAATTAAGACTGGACAGGGTGGTGTGTGTCTCTAATCCCAGCCCTTGGGAGGCTGTAAACAAGGTGGATTACTGTGAGCCTGATCTAGCAGTGAAACCCTGAACACCCTATAAACTCTCCCCCCCAAAAAATAAATAATAAATATTTTTTTAAAAATTAAGTAAAAGATGAAGCAATAGAAATGCTGAAAAATTGTTTGAGTAGTATGAAAAGAAGGAAGGAAACAAGAGAACAAAGAAAATCCCAGCAAAGCAAAGAGTCATAAGAAAAGAAAAAAAAAGAGTAGATATTTCTATGCACCCAATGATGGGACAGCATGAGAGAATTTTAAGATGTTAAATATAAAGGCAAAAAGAAAAAGATAGAGGAAAAATATGTTCATTGAAAGAGGTTCATGTATCATCAGTTCACTGAGATGTAGAAAGATCTCTACTATTTTCCACTCTAACAGAAGTCAGAAAAGTATAATAGAATAGGCTAAAGAAAATAATATAGTAAAACATTCAGATTAGTAGTAAAGTTATATTTTTTAAAGAAGAGGCAAGATATAAAACTTAAAAAAATTGGAAAGGAAATATGGAAGAAAAAAGGAGAGCAGAGAGATACAGAACATGTGAAGGGAAGTAGATCAGGTGGGATAAGAAGGGGGGCACAGCTGCGTAATGACAAAAGGAGAAAAAGCTGTGTGCAGTGCCCAAGCTGATTGTGAAGGAAAACTAAGCCTTCAGCAGCACGCTGTGCTATGGCAATTGAGAACTGTATGATTAGAAGTGCTGTGCTACTAAAGCAGGCAACTGATACAGCTGATCTTCATGCTTAAGTTTTTTTTTAATTTTAATCATTTTTTATTTTTGTATATTTGGTATATATTTTTATATATTTGGTATCTCTCAGTAGACAGCTCAGACTCCTAGTGATTCTCTTCTCCCTCTCCCTCTCCTTCTACCTCTTCCTCTCCTTCTCATTCTGGTTTTGCCTCTCCTTCTGCCTCTTCCTTTCCCTCTCCCTCTGTCTCTCTTTCTCCTTCTCCCTCTCTCTCTCCAGAGTGAGTTTTGTTAGTGCATCGGTATGAGTACCGATAGTAGAGCTTTCCTCAAAGTGAGTCACCTCCTACTTTCCTGCTTACCTTGGTTTTGTGTCCTTGGATTTCTCTGTACTCTGCCCACCTAATGCTCTCTCTGGCACATTACAACTTCTGCCTGTGCTGTCTTAGTATTTCTTGGTGCTCCTATCTTCTAATATCTGGAGCTTTTTCTTTTTCAGCCACTGTCTTTCAGGGGAATTTCTCTAGCAAAGCTTTACTTCTTCCAGTCAGGGTTAATCTAGAAAAGGAATGACTCCCTTATCCTATTTTCTTCCTGCATATAGGACCCCTTTTACCTACATTTCCACAATGAGATGCATATAAACTTGCTACTGGAATAATTGGAAATGGCAGATCTGGCTCAATTGAGATGAGTAGAACCATCATTGTGGGAAACAAGTGGAAATCTTCAGCAAGGAAGGTTGTTTAATGGGCCTTGACAGCAGGAGAAAGTCTGAAGGTAAGTTTTCACCCGAAGCACAATCTGAGCTTCTAGTGCAGTTTCTCATTCTATAATAAAGAATGAAAGTTAAAAATGCATGGCCCAAGAAAGCCTGAGGTAATTGCCACCAAAGGGCTCAGCAAAGGGTCCCTCCAAGTAAACACACAGGAGGACATCCTTTAATCTGTTGAAAGACTGGTCATATAACCATGGGACTTTATGTAAGATAATAGGAGTTCGGGAAGTGTTAATGCATTATAGCAGGTATAGTTTAATACTGCCCCAGCACCTCGTGATGGGAAAACATCCAGTCCAGAATTTAACAGTGCTCAGCATCATTTCTGTGGGTTGAGAGAAATCTCGAGGTCTTTAAAAGTACTAGAGTCCTAGGCCACCTCAGCCATGCTGCGCGAGGTTGGTTAGCTGCACTGAATTGGCAATTGCAGGGCAACCAGGAGGGCTGTAACTCCTGGAATAATAGTAACAGGCTTCCACTCTCCTCATGACAAAGAGGTTTCGACATTCTATATATGAGCATACTGTATCTGAATGATTAAAGTAATTACAGGGCCAGCCGGGTATCTAGC
The DNA here is from genome assembly GCA_004027165.1 of Ctenomys sociabilis. Classification (NCBI taxonomy): domain Eukaryota; kingdom Metazoa; phylum Chordata; class Mammalia; order Rodentia; family Ctenomyidae; genus Ctenomys; species Ctenomys sociabilis. The sequence goes on from PVKA01029489.1 coordinate 14,344, forward strand.
AGATTAAAGCACTTGCTTAAGCAGACTCAGGGAGGGGGCTTGATATCCACTGTGCTGTGCTGGCCCCACCCCCAGGGTATGCTGAGATGACAGGATTGAGACTGGGAGTGGTGGTGCATCCCTCTAATCCCAGCACTTGGGAGGCTGAAAAGAGGAGAATCACTATGAAATCAATCTGTAGTGAGACCCTGTAGACCCTGTATTAAGTACATAAATAAAAAAGCACTTGCAGCATCACAATTAGGGTTTAGCTGAACAAGATATCAGCTTCTCTCACATTTGGGAATCTAGACAACCAAGGACTGAAATGAATCTTGGGCTAGCTATTTCCCATAGAAGGCCACACAGAACTGGAACCTTGTTGGTGAGACCTGTTGGAGGCAGAATTTGTGATTCAATATACATGGGCATTTCCTGGGGAATAGTGCTGAGAACACTATCTGGCACTGGGGTCTTTCCTCCCATTACTTCGTAGAGGCCATAGGCCAATTCTGTGAGTGAGTGTGTGTGTGTGTGTGTGTGTGTGTGTGTGTGTGTGTAGTTACACCTGTTTCCTTTAAAGAAGCAGCACTCTATTGTAGAATCAAAAATGTGAAGAGTATAACTAGGGAATCTTGGGAGATTATAGGCAGATCCATTACAGAAAAGGCATAGTATGTTTTTCAGATCTCCTTGTTGTCCAGTCTCCTGTGAAAATAATGAAAACCAGTGAGAATCAGTGCTTTATATTCTGGGTCACGGAAAATGGTGAAATGTGACCTTGCATCTGTGAGTCACATGCAGTCAGACATGCTGATGCTGGCTATCATGTCTCTAGCCTGGGCTCCTAAAAGACCAGGGGCTCCTGCCCCAGGACCACCTCCATTCCTGAGAACCTGGGCATGATGTTTAGGCTTAACTAAACAAGGAAAGAGAGACTTGAGCACCCAGGGGCCTGAGAAGTAGAGATACTCTGCAATCAGGGCTCCTGATACCTCATAAATGAGTCATTATTTCATCCTAGTGGGTTTTGTGAGTGTTCTGATCCTACTGATAATTAATGCATATATATATATTTTCTTTTTTGTACCAGAGACTGAACTCAGAACCTAGCACTTTCCAGGTAGGTGCTTATACTGCCGATCTGTCTCTCTGGCTTGCCATTGATAATTAATAGAGGAATGATCCAAAGTAGGGAAAGCATAAAATGGATGTGATTCCATTCTTCAGGAATAAAACAGCTAAACTGAAGCATCAATGGAACTGCTAAGAAAAGAATCCTAATACAATGAGATACCCTAGCAGAAAGAATGTCTTCTCTATTATTAATAGTCACTGTCTACAGATAGTTGTTCCTCCAGTGCTGTACAATGGAAACTGAGAGCATACTGTAATTCAACAGATGCACTTGAAGAACGTTCATAGCTGTTGATACGTTTGGGCAAAAGGAAGACCAGAAAGCATTGAATTTTCTCTGAACTAAATACATTTTTACCAAGAGAAATAAGCAGTCCAAAATTGGTGACCTGCAACCAGTGGATTGCAGGGATACCTTATAACCTCCAAAGGATTGAAGAGGAACTTAGTTTCCTTCTGTTCTTGGGTCTCTGTGTTCCCACAGAGCATGGGATCATCTACATAGTGTGGTAGGGCAATGCTCCATCCTTCTGCTCCAGCAGTTCTTGTGCTACAATTCTGCTAAACAGATGAGGATGCTCTTGGAATCCCTGGGAGAGGAATGTCCAGGCCAATTGTCCTACTTTGTAAGTAGACTTCAGAGGCAGAGAGATATTTTCTTTCAGATAGGAAATTAATATTTAGAGGAAGTATCTTTCAGATTCAAAGCAGAAAAACATCTGGCTGAACTTCTGTCAAAAAATAGTAGTGTATGGACATACTCTGGGTATAAAGGCACTGTAGCTTCATCGATAAGCCATAGGACTTGAGTTCATCTCTACACATTAGGGTCCATTTTGACTTCAGTGCTAGGTGCACTACAGGGTCTTAGTGTCTGATGAGTCCTTTCTTGAGCAACCTCAGTCTATAGCCTTTAGCCACTCTCTTCCGAATGAAGTGGACATTGTTTCTGGTGGGGAAAATTAGTGGAAGCTTTGAGGTTAATATAAACCTCTGACAGTACTTTGGCCCGCCAGCCATATATGTATCTATCCATCAGTGATTCCCTAAGAGGATGAATTCCTGTGGTGCTAGGTGCTAGAGGAAGCAAGATTTGAGCCCTAGGCATGAATACATAATTCTCCCTAGATGCATGACACAGGCTGCTCAGAGATACACTAGACAGAAGCTGTGAATCCAGGCTGTGGTCCAGGACAAGAACTAAGGACAGAAAAACTGATGACCATATCACCAAGAAATGTAGGGCACTAGCCCCTCACTGTTGAGTCAACCTGGGGCTCTGCTGTTCAACAGAAACAAAGAGGACCTGAATGTGAAGTCTTAGGGACTTTCACCAGTTGCCCTTGGTCATGAAGGAGCTACTGGTTCTTCAGGTGGGACATGGGGCAGGAGTGGGAAGGTCATACTGTATCTGTCTTGTTATAATGAAAGTTTGTTAGGGAAGCAATTTAATACAGGATGCATAATTTATAGGATATTTTTTGGTGGAACTGGGGATTGAACTCAGATTCTTGTGCTTGCCAGAGAAGTGCTTATTGCACTGAGCCATTTCCCCAGTCCATATAGGATTATTTTATAATGGTTACTCAAAGAATAAATATAAAAGTATATAAAAGACCTATCCATGTACTAGAGACCCAAAGACTTGAATGAGCTGAGGGCCTAGATCCAAAGGCAATGGCTTGTCATTGGCTCAAGACTTAGAGCCAGGCTGAGGAGATGGCTCAGTGAAATAAGCGCTTCCCTGCCAAGCACAAAGGCCTGAGTTCAATCCCCAGTTCAGCAAAACAAAACAAAACAAAACAAAACAAAAAAAAAAAAAAAAAAAAAAAGAAAGATACTTAAACTTGATGTTTTCTAGCCTTTCAAGGTCAGGAAAGACACAGGGCATAGGAGAACCTGTACTGCAACATCATGAAACTCAGGTGAGCCACAAATTTTCTGAACAAGGAGATGATGGAGCCACAGAGGAAAGAAATTGAAGTTCTATAGTGTGACTGGGGAGAGTCACATGGAGAGAAGTCTTTCTCTCAGGCTTTCACAGAAAGAAAACTGGTCAAGCATTGGCTGTGACTCATCCACATGGATGGCACAGACAAAAGATCTATAGAGTAAGGTACAGGACTACAAGATAAACCCTGAGGGGACTTCACTGACCACATAAGAAATATAAAGTACATGTGCTGGCATATACTTCTTGCTCTATTTAGGTCTTAACCATCCAGCAGAAGAGTATAAAAACAAAGTATACATCGCGGGGCTATAATATTAAGCTGAGCTGTAAATGGCTATGGTCGAGAACTTCTTTGAATAACTCACTATTGTTGTGGAATGCTGGACTGTGTTGGATTGTGTTGTTGAGTTCAAGCACCTAAGTTAGTTGAATGACAATGGAGTGCCCACCTTTGACAGGTATAGACAAAGGAAGGGGTATAGAAAAAAAAAATCATGGTGTGTGTGTATGGACAGTACAGTTGGGATAGGTAATGCTCTGCTTCTACATAATCCTATGAGAGGCAAGATTTGCACTAATGCTGGTTGGACAGGATATTATGTCGGCTTCTAGAACTATGGTCATCCACTAGGAAAATAATTATTGAATTTTTGATATAATTCAGGTATAAAAAATAAGATAAGTAAACAGCTACACTCTTAATTTACTGATAAGAGACATCTGCTATAATAATGTCTGTAAGTATAATACCTTGTACGATACCAAAACAGTATGAACAGTTTGCAATGTATTAATTTATCGAATCTGTCTTGTTAAGGTGTCTTAAAACTGTCTGATTGATATTTGTACTTCAACAAAATAAAAAATAAATTTAAAAAATTTGAAATAGCAAAAAAAAAGAAAAAAAATGTATACATATATTATATATATATAAAAAAGAATTACATCCCAGACCTTTAATTTTTTTGTTTTTCATTTTGAGTCAGTGTCTTGCAAACTCAGTAAGTTGCCCAGGCTGAACTCAAATCTGCCATCCACCTGCCCCAGCCTCCCAAAGTACTGGGATTACAGGCATGTACCACCACATCTGCCTGTATTTTACATGTAGATATATACTTCAGTGTAAGTTCATCAGTGAATTGTATATTCTATAAGCTTAGAGAGCATATGGTGAGTATATTTCATGCTTTTGTTTGCTGAAAAAAATGAATAAATTTGTAAAAATTAAATGCTTAGCAATACTAAAAAAAAAAAAAAAAAGACTTAGAGCCAATGATAAGTCTCTCATGAGTCCACCTGGAGGCCTAGAGCCCACAACAACGTCTCACGCAAGTCTATTTAATGAGTATGCACTGGGAAGGCCCAAAGGTCAGTGGTGAAAACTAGAAAGTCTGTGCCAGTAGAATGTACCAGCAGGCTGAGGGATCTGCATAGAAGCCACGAAGTCATGCTCAGAGTAAGGTAAAGAGCTCTTCCAAGGAGAACCATAGATGCCCTCAATGTCAGAAAGAACCTGAGCTTCTCCGCTGTGAAGAGCACAGTTCATATCATGTAAGTCAGCGTAACCAAGACCAAGCCATAACACACATCATCTACAGAAACCTTCGTGGCCTGGTCTTTACCAGAAGAATTTCTATTAGCTCCTCGGTCTTCTGAGCTCCCATACAGAGTCTCCCATGTGGAACAGCCTATGGTGTTCCAGTTCTACTCTTTCAGGTGACATCTCTAAATCTTTCCAAACTCTTTCTTGCAAGCCATTTCTAATGACTCTGGAACCATAAAATCAAGTATTGTCATACCAATAACTCAACTTGTTCGGTACAAAATTCTGTGTTGCTTACTTTTCTCACAATGTTGAGACAAAACACCTAACCCCTAACATTAAGGAATGAAAGGTTTATTTAGCTCCCAGTATGTGGAGCTTTTAGTCCATAATCAGCTGGCTCCAGAGAGGTAGCCAAGGGGCAGCTGGCCAAGGCAGCAGAAGACAACAAAGCAATAAGAGAACACAGGGGGGAAGCAAGCCTCTTTTTCTCTCTTATATTGTACACAGGCTATCCTCCCACACCCACACCACCTCCCATCTCCTTCACAAGTTAGGGCTGCATTATGGCAAGGAATCAGTAGAGAGATATGCAAGAGTAGATATGAGTAAGACTTGATGTATAGACTGTTCCCATCAGAGCAGTGGCCAGAGTTGTATCTGTGAGAAACGTGATATAGTACTTAACTGGACAGGCACTGTGGTGACATAGACATAGGAAAAGGCAGGAGAGTGAGGGCAGAAATATACATTCAAAAAGCAGAAGCAGAACTAGAAAGAGAATGTGGAGAGTCCAGAAGAGATGGACAAATGGCTCAGATCAGACTGGGGGCATTAGGGTAAAAAGTACCAGTGCACGAGGCAGGACTTCAGGTAACCTGTTATAAAACCGAATCTAATTCATTTCAACCTTCTCTGCAGTACAATATCTATAATCCTAGGTGCAAAATGTTGATTAAAATACTGTCACATCACTATTACTCACAATGTGTGGATCTTATTCCTTATGCAGCATTTGATATAGTTTTCCAGCTACACAGTATAGTGTGACTTTCGTTGCTTACTCAGCCTGTATATTCTCTGCACCTGTGACTGCTGCCAGTGCCAATGACAATCACAAGTGTGTGTTGGCCGATGCAGGACTGCAAACCCAGAGCTTGCAGTCCTTTTCCTAATGGGCTGGGTGAAGCACTCACACATGTCTTCTCCATTTCTTCATGAGTGCCTGGGATGGTTAGGGCATCTGTTTGGCATCCATTGATATCAGGAATAGACCATTAGGCCTTGGAAAACTGCGTTTCCTAGAAGCAATGAAGACAATTTAATTAACTGTTGGAGGAATTTAATAAGGCATAATTCCATTAACATAAGAGAAATAAATGTAAAGAGTGTGTAATTCTTTAAAAGTGAGGGCTACATAGAAAGTAAAATTAGATTTCAGAAAGTTAGCTTTCTGCCTATTTTTAGTTCTGTGACTTCAGTGTTTTTCAGCTAACTTTATTAATCTCCAAAACTGTTCATTATGACATCATTTTCCACCCCTGTGAGATAAGATTTGGATCCCAAGCAGTTAAAAAATAGTACAAAACTGTGTGTTAAGTATTAGGGTGTTTTTAGTATTTTACCTAAATGCCATGATATATATGTATCTATATTTAGGTACTTAATCTATTTCTTAAAGGTTCAAATGATATAATTTCCTTAAATATATGCTAAGCATTATAATTTTTCTCTCATTTACCTGTTAATTCACATTCTTGTATCTTACCAATCAATTAAAAATGCAAATATAATTATGTTAAATTGAGTCACAAAACAGAGGAAAATGTTTAGGATGTTCTAACTAATGGATTGGTATTTAATGCAAAAGTTAAAAGACAAAGCGATGGGAAGGAGGAGGGTCCAAAGGCTAACAGAAGAGGGGAGAAGATGGAAGTGGGCAGAGTGAAGCTGTGCCAGAACAAAGCCCTCATGACTGCCATGAACATGCACATCACAAGCCACAACATGAACTAAGTTTAACAAGAGTGGGGAATGGAACTAGAGGAGGAGAGAAGGGGGCAAGAAACGAGTTTAAGAAAAGACCAAGCCGTCTTACACACATGTGTCACCTCCCCATGATGACTGTAAAAATGCAGACACTACAAACATGCATTAATAACTCAAAAATCTAACAAAGGTGCATACAGCAGTGCTAAAAAATTGTCAAAATGTAAGGGTTTACCAGAAAGATTTGGTAAACAAAAACTGGCCAAGAACATGGCAAAAGGAGGGAACAAAGTCGGCAACCAATACCTTTCCATAATGAGGGTGTGCCATCGTTCTGTGGAGACCCTGAAATGTACTTAGACCTGAACTGCAGTGGCTGTTTTACTGTCTTACAGGTATTAGTGTTTATAAGCAACCTCATCGGACAGAAAACCTGTTTCTAACTCCCTTCTGTCCTCCTGTAGTTCCATTCCCCATTCTTGTTAAACTTAGTGCATGTTATGGCTTATAATGTCCATGTTCATGGCAGTTATGAGGGCTTCGTTCTGGTACATCTTCACTCTGCCCACTTCTGAATTAGTCTCTGTCTGTAAGCGATAATTTTAACATTGAAAATCTTTGATCGGTAGTTCCTTACATATTCTTGTTTATGAGGGCTATTACCTGTTGTTGTTTTTTTTCCCTTCTGGTATGGAATTAGTTTATTTAATTATGTACTCTCCTAATTGACTGCAATACAGTGTTCATTTCTTGGAATCTGGAATGTGCTCAGTGAAGAAAGCCCAAGGACTGCTCTCTGCTCCTGCCCACGAGATCAAGAAATCAGTACATGTCCTCACCCACACCTGAAAGTAATTTAGTCAGATGACAATGTTTTTAAAAATAAAATGAAATGAGAGCATTCAAAAAATCGTTACAAGTGCCAGCCAAATAGTTCAGCAGATTAGAGTGACTACTTATGCAGATGTAATGGCCAGGGTCCAATCCAGAGTTCCTGGCCAGCCCCATCAGACTAGACATGGTGGCCTCTCTGTAATCTCAGCTCTTTGGGATGCTGAACACAGGCAGATCACTATGAGTCTGATCTACAAAGTGAGACCCTGTCAACCCTGTAGATGCTTACTAATAAATAAATAAATAAACAAAACAAATAAAAAATTCCCAAAACAAAAAATTCATTACGTTCTTTGATATGTGTATTTTATGAAACTTTTTCTCACTTTTTGACTCTATTGGCTGATGACTTCTGTAACCTAATAATTTATATTATTTGATGTTTGGCTAATAAGGTTTTCCTGTTTATATTGAATTGTTTATCAGTTATTGTTTTGTAAGTTCTTTTGGAAAGTGCAAAGAAAAAAGATACTTAAAAATTTCTCTGAACATTATAAATACTTAGTATGGATGGGAGAAGACAGAGTGATGACACTGAAAGGTCTCTGACAGGGACTCCTGACTCTAGGGATCTGTTGATCTTACTGCGAGTGGTTCTACATGGGGAGACATGGTAACAGGCATGAGACAGATAGACAGAAACTCGGCTAGATGGTTGCTAGTCCACCTGGCAAGACTAATTCAACACACAACAAAATGATCCTTTATTTATACTTTTGCAAAGTTTGTAACACATGACATAAGATTGTCTAGCAACTAATAGGCCTGAACCATACAGGATATTTTTCTCAGAACTGAGGTAGTTTGTTTGTTTTAGGCACTGAGGCCCAGTCCCACTTAAACAATTGACCAATTTCCTAGCTTCCTGTGGCTTCCAATACCTAGAAACCAGAACCCTGTGACAGGAGGTCTAGGAGGCCATGTCCTTGCATAGGAGCAAGTTTGAAGTGATAGGAAACAGCAGAAATTTCCCTCCTTAAGCCAAAATGCAGACAAAGTTATTCACAGCAACCTAACCTTAAATGCTCTCCTTGGAGCTGCCCTTTGATGCATGTTTGCTGCTCTAGTAGTGGGGAAGGTGTTATGGTTTGTGTCTAGTTGTTCCCCCAAAGCCTCATGTGGTCATGGGGGGGGCATCTAGAGTTTGTGATTAACTCATGATCCACTGGGATTATGTTTGATCCAAGACTGAGATAATGGGTCTTAGTACTGCTGGGATTATGGGTATGAGTACTTCCCCCATCCTGAGGAAGAGAGCCTGAATGTAATATAAGAGACAGAGAGACAGACTTTTTGTAGCTATTGCTTTGTGCATTGCTGTTATTTCGTCACCATGAACATCATGATGCTCTCTGCCATGCATTTCTGCCTTGCAGCCAGCCAAGTATGGACCTGTAGTTACCTGCAGTAACTGTGAGCTAAATAAACATTTCCTTCCTTCATTTTGCATGCTGGGTAATTGTTCCAGCAATGAGAGAAGAGTAACTAAGACAGAATTGGGTACCATAGGAGTGAGGTCATTGCTGTGGCTACATCTGACCATGTGGATTGCAAATTTTTTGGACTGGTTTATGAGAAGAAATAGGAATTTTTTGGAGAGTTCATCTACTTGTGAAGAGCTGGAATAGCTTCAGCTGTTCTGTAGGGGAGATTCTGGTCAGAGCTCAGACCAGGAGACTGTTTGGAAACCAGCCTGTAAAGACCAGGCTGCGGAGGTTTCTGCTGAGAAGAAGGATGGCATTGGTTGTTGGATGCCAGATGATTTGTGCTATGGTTTGGCCAAAAGACTACCTGAATTTTGCTCATGTCCAGAGACATTGCCTAAGACTTAATTTAAGCCTGGTGCACTGATTAATCTTTCAAAAGATATTTCAAAGCAGCTAAATATTGGGGTGGTTGCATGAATGTTATCCAGATTTACATTGAGAATAAAGAGCAAGGAGCCCAGCAGGATGGTCCCAAATATTGTGAGTTTGACCAGGAAGAAGGCACCAAGAAAGCTGTGCACTGTAAAGATGGAGCTAAGAGGATCTCCATTATGAAGAAGGAACAAGAGAATGGAAAGGATGAACTAAGTGAATCAGAAGAGGTGGCAGGTTTCCACCCTTTGCAGCCTCAGAACTGCAAAGGTCAAGGACTTTGCCTTGAGAAGAAAGATGCAGAGCCCTGGGTTCCAGAATGGTAGCAGCAGTCGCACTACATTCCAGAATGGCTCAGGCAGGCATGGAGAATTTGTTCCTGGCAATCAAGGTCAGAGTGCTCAGCTACCCAGACACTGAACCCCTACAGCCTAGGGAAAGGAAAACCTGCCTACTGCTCCAGCTGGCAGCAGACCTCGGCATCATCCACATGGCATTGGTTTTAGGCACAGGCAAAATGCAGGAGTTTTGAGGTTAAGAAGGCCTCCACCTTGATTTCAGAAGTCCTGGGAGGCCAAGCCATGTACCCCTGAGAGGGCAGTATGTGAAGCTGTGAGTGAGAAGCCTATTCAGCGGAAACCCCAGAAGTTTGGAAAAGCCAGGAATGTGGATCATCTAAGGGAACTTGCAAGGAGGGAGCAAAGCAGGCCTGAGAAAGAAACCATGGGAGCTACCACCAAGAGTGCCATAGGAGTGGCACTTTAGAGCTCACAACTCAGTGCAGACTGCTTCTGATGTTCCAGTTGGAACTATGGGATTCAATGTTTGCCCTGCTGGACTTTGGACTTATGTTGGTCCCAGTGTTTTATACTTCCCTGTTGTTTGCAACTTTTGGATTGTTTGTCTTGTGCTTTTGAATGTTGGATGTTTTTAACTTCATTTGTACAGGTCCTCACATTTAAAGATCTTAGAGGAGACTTGTATCTTGGAGGAGACTTGGGACTTGCACTTTTCTGTAATGCTGAATCTGTTGAGACTTCCAGCAGTTCTTAGAGATAGACTAAAATGTCTTTTTCACAAAAGGATGTGCATGAGACTTTGGGGGTCCAGGGGTGGAGTGTTATGGTTTGTGTCTAGTTATCCCCCCAAAGCCTCATGTAGTCATCGGGTGGGGACTTCTAGAGTTTGTGATTAACGCATAATCTATTGGGATTATGAGTGATCCAAGACTGGGATAATGGGTCTTAGTACTGCTGGGATTATGGGTGTGAGTACTTCCCCCAGCCTAGGCAGAGAGCCTGAATGTAATATAAGAGGCAGAGAGACACTCTTTTTGTAGCCATTGCTCTTTGTTGTTGCTGTTCTGCCGCCATGAACTGCTGCTCTCTACCTTGTGCCTCTCTGCCTTGGGGCCAGCTGAGTATGGACTGAAGCCTGCAGTAACTATGAGCTCAATAAACCTTTCCTTCCTTCATTTTGGGTGCTGGATGTTTGTCCCGGCAATGAGGTAAGATTCACTAGGACAACAGGAGAGACTCAGCACCTGTGGCTGTGCAGGAGTAGGGGTACAGTCATAGTCAGATAAATTCTTTGAAAAGTACATGATTCTTGCAATTTGTATTGCTCTGGGAAGTGCTTTTTTACTTTGCAAATATTTATAAATTAAGTTAATTTATAAATTAACTGATCTTGGAAGATAAAACCATTTCTTAACATCATATGATGTCTTGACAAGGTCTGTTGATTTTCACTAGTCAGACTGTCCAAGAGTTTAAAATGTTTTAACTCACTAGCTAATAGCTGCATTTTGGACACTGATGTGATGCTAATTGGTTGGCATATTTTCATGCCAGAATAAAATAAATACGTGAATATGAACATATTCCTAACACTAATAACATATGTCCTGGATTGTTAGCTCACCATTACTATCACATATATTTATTTGCTTGAGACTTTGTCTAAATTTTAGATATTTTCCCAAATTTCATATATATTATTCATTTTAATGAGAAAAAGAGCAGTGAATGAGTTTCAAAAGGGGATAGGACAGTTACAATAATTAAGATATTGCATATCGTTGTCTTCATAGTAGCTATTCAGAGGACCACATGCAGACATGATATCTTCTCAAGACAATATTACTACAGACATTTCTTTTCATTGAACTAATAGGAAGTAGCAGTATATATATCCCAGTTTGTATACATGTGTGTGTATATATATATATATATATATATATATATATATATATATATATATTCATTAAAAATTGGTCCTTCATTTATGTTTCCCTCTTTTGTTTTGTTTTGACAGAGATGGTTGTCCCAGTGTTGTTAGGGAAGGTGTATTTGGAGAACTCTTTAAGGGACATTTTAAACTATGTTTTTACTTATGTAAGTCTTGCTTTAAGTTGGTGCCTTTTTTGGGGGGGATGTCTAGCTTTTTTATTAATTTTATTGAGAAACAGCAATGAGACAGTTTCAAAACCAATTAATAGGACAGTTTCAATAATTAATACATTACATATTATTATGTTCTTAGTGGTTATTCATAGTACAAGATGTAGACATGATATCCTGTCCAAACAGTATTAATACTAATATAGACTATTTGACTATATTGGGCTATTTTGCTGAATTCAAGTACCTATAATAGTTGAACAGGCATCAAGTATTTTCCCAAATTTGAGCACTGAAATAACCCTTAGATGTGGGCTGAGCCCTTGTGATCATCATCAAATTATGTCAATGAAATAGAAACCTTAGCGTGGCTGAGATTTGTCAGGTCCTATATAAGCAGGTAGGGGAGACAGCACACCAATGGCCTGCACCCCACTGCATCACACTGCACACCTGTGTGTCTCCGGCTGCACCTGTGCTGAAGTTGGGGGTACATTATTAGCATGGAGAGCCATGGGTGTAGAGGTCATATCATTGATCATTTATAAGGAACATTTTGCCTTTTGTTGTATAACAGGACCATTGAAACTTGATTTTATCCACTTTCTATGTAGTATTTTGAAATCTTTGATTATCATTACAAGTGGTTCTATCAATTTGTTATTTTGGTGAATGAAAGTATGAAGGACTCTGACCTGTCAATAATTTATACTTGCAAAAGGAAAGAAACGAAATGTAGCTAATAAATTAGAATTACTTTTTAGGTTTTGACACAATATTTTATTTTTTTCATCATTTGTTTATTTATTTGGTACAGGGTCTTGCTTTGCAGCTCAGACTTATAGTGATTCTCTTTCCTCAGCACCCCAGTGCTGGAATTACAGATGGGTGCCACCACCCCTGGTTTTTGTGGCTGTCATAGTGCACATGGGGTTCCATAGTCTGCATGGCATGTGGTACAGGGGATTGAACCCCAGTCTTTTCTCTTGTCAGGCAGATGCTAAGACCACTGCACTATCTCCCCAGCCCTTGACATAACATTTTATAAGGTATTCTGATTTAAAACTGGAATGATCAGAAGAATGGGTTCCATACAGTTCTGGATAAATTATTTGAAATCTAAGATTAAATTACAAATATTAAAGATTTATATATGAATTCCAAAACACAATTACTCTAGTTCAGTAAATATACATTAATAATTTTTAGGCATTTAGGTCCCATGGAACTAAATGCCCACATACTTGTAAAATTAAGATAATATAGTTATGTAAGATTGGACATATGATTGAATATTACTGCTTGTCTTCAAAAAATCTTAATTTTTTTATCTAGTTTTTTTTTCTCTTCCTTAAATACTTATTTTAAAGAGAGTAACAGTACACAATTAGAAGATTAAGATATCAAACATTCAAGCATGGCTTTTGCATTCCATATTGCTGTCCTCAGCATAGTTGCTTAGGTGCAGATATCAGCATACAAAGTTAGCCAACGTAAAATTCTAAACATTAACTTCTATTTAAAAAAAAAAAAAACTGATAGAAATTCTTAGTACAGTCACCTCAGCCATCCTGTATATATATTTTCATGCTTTTCCCCCTACCCTTTTTCCTATCTCTTCTTTCTCTCCTCTTCATTGTTTACTTTTTAAGTAATAGTTCTTTTTCTTTTACTACATCTGTCATACCTTTCAGGTTTTATTTCTTCTTTCATGTTCTTATACTCAGGAGACAACATGATATGTACACATGAGTATCTGGTTTATTTCACTTATGATTACAGCCTCTACTTGCATCCACTTACCTATGACAGCTTTGAGTTCATCTTTCTTCATAGCTGAGTAATACACTTTTTTATAAAAATATGCATCTTTTTCATCCATTTCTCAGGTGACGGGCATTTTGGTTGCTTTCAAGATGTGGCTGTAGGAGACCGGGCAGAGACAGCGCGGCCGACTCCTCCGTCCTGCTCCATCCCGCCCGCCCCCGCCCAGCCCCTGAGACCGGGCAGAGACAGTGGCTGACTCCAGCGGCCTCCTGGATCCCGCACCAAGCTCTCCCAGCGAGAGCGAATTTACAGGACTCACCAGGCTTCCCAGATCAGTGAGAGGGTGGTGAGTCTGAGGGAGA
>PVKA01029490.1:0-28259 GCA_004027165.1 Ctenomys sociabilis
TTTTTTTTTTTTTTTTTTTTTTTTTTTTTTTTTTTTTTTTTTTTTTTTTTTTTTTTTTTTTTTTTTTTTTTTTTTTTTTTTTTTTTTTTTTTTTTTTTGAAATAGTGTGCCATTTTGTTCCTTTTCCTCTATATTTTAGTTTCCTTTTCCTTTTTAGTACTGGGGATTGAACTCAGGACCTTACACTTGCCAGGCAAGCACTTATGCTGCTGAGCCATCTCCCTAGTCCTCCTCTACATTTTAAAATTTACTTTTAGAGTTGACGTCACAGGCTCTAACTACCAGTCTTCAGCATAAAGACATGTCAGAATAATACCAATTTAAGTTCATAATACACACACTCTACTATTATATATCATCCACTGTATTTATACTATTCTGAGGTTATATTTTTATATATGTCTATTAAAATAGATTTATAATTATTTTATGAATTTGCTTTTTAAATTAGATAGGAAAGTGGAATCATAAAAGTACAAGGGCTGGCCAGATAGCTCAGTGGATTAAAGTGCCTGCTTAGGCAGACATAGGAACTGGGGTTCCATCCCTGGCTTGCCCTGCTGGCCCCACCGCTGGGGGGCACTGAGATGGCAACTGAGAGTGGGCGCGGTGGTGCATGCCTATAACCCCGGGGCTTGGGAGGCTGAAAAGCAGGAGGATCACTGAGAGTCTGATCTGTGTAGTGAGACCCTGTACTGAATGCATAAAAAGGTACAGTAATATTACTTCGCTATGTCCATCACGTTCACGGTGTCACTGTCAGTTGTCCTTTCTTAGCAGCATGAAGTGGTCACTATTTTGTGAAGGAGTTTCTACTAGGAAGCGCATTTAGCTTTCATCTGGAAATGACTTTTTTCAGTGGTTATTTGGGTGCTACTGACTATTTCCCAGAGTTCTAACAACGTTGGTTTGGGCAGTTGCTGGATTTGTTTTTATGTTATATTTCCGCAGAGGCTCAGGAGTTTGGAGCTGCCTATTTACTATGTTGCTGTTATTACCTCCTCACCTGCTTAATGTAGTACAAACCCTAGCTATTTCAAATTTAGTCAAATAGTATGCCTTCACAAAAGTCATAGAATTATTGTGTTCATAAATTTGAAATGATGATGAATTTTACAAAATAGAATGCATACAGAACCTTATTTTATGAAATGTTTTTGTTAGCCACATCAACTTGTGTCATGAGCTGCAGCACTTACAATGTTCTTATATTAGAGGATATTTAAAATAGTGGGCAAAAAGGGTTTTTTTGTGTGTGTTGACACAGGGTCTCACAATACAATTCAGGTTGGCCTTAACACAATGAGGATCCTCCTGCCTCAGCCTCCCAAGGGCTAGGATTATAGATATGCATCACCATGCCCTGCAAAAAGCTTTAATTTTACACATATATTTTTTCTGCTTTCTTTTCTGTCCTTACCAGACAGTCAGTCAATGTGGGTCACCTGGGAGAGGAGCGGGAAATGGAGGAGGGGACAAAGGACAGGAGATGCGAGAAATGGAGACAAAATAGGATTCTGATTAAGTCTCGTTTATTCAAAGGAAACTCTGGGTATATATAGTGGAGGCATAGAGAAATGATGTCAGCGGGGAAAAGGCATGAGTAACTATACAACTGGGCTATGACAGGAAGTCCCACCCCAGGGCATAGCAGGAGACTTATGGGAAATAGGCGAGGTAAGAAGAATTAGGAACTTAACTCAGCAGAGGAATAGAAATTTAAGAACATGGCTGAGACTATTATAAAGTGGGTGTGAGTCACAGGATTCCCACAGGTCCCCCTTTTTTCTTTAAATTTTTTTTTTCTAAGAGGCCATCAGACTGTGCCTGTCTTAGGTCAAGATGTTTTCACACAGGACCGAACCAGACCTTACCTGTCATTGGAAGGCAGGGCAGCAAATGGCCCAGCTCCTGTCTTAGGTGACAGTTGGCGACGCATGTGAGCTTCTAATTGCCCGTCTCTGGCTATCCAGTCCATCTCACCAAGGAGAGAAAGTCACTTTTATCTATATTGGGCGTCATTATAGTGAGCTCTTTCAGAGTTCAACATAATTTTCTCTGTCGGCCATCTCAAGCCTATGGTAATGGACCTGTATGGGTTTCATTTTAATGGCACCCAATTGTTGTTTAACAAAGGTCATCAGCCTATTGAAAAGACAGTGTCCTATTGACAAAAGTATTAACAGTCCAATCAAGGGTCCCAATAGGAGGAGAGGATAGGGTGGTTCTCCATTGCATGCACCCCAAAAGGGGTTATCAAATAGCTCTTTCTTTTCACCAGGTCTTCTTGTAAGTTCTTTATCTTGTCTCGAAGGACGCCAGATTTGTTTGCATAGAAACAGCAGCATTCCTGCAGAGCTAAACAGATCCCTCCCTGCTCTGCTGTTAAAAGATCTAAACCTTTCCTATTTTGGAGGACTACTTCTGCCAGAGAATCTATCTGATTTTGGATATCTTGAATAGTACCAGACAGTGCTTGTACATTGTCAATCAATTGGTTGGATAGTTTGGTGTAAGAGTGCACTGCTACTCCTAATCCTGTCGTGCCTGTTCCTCCGGCCGCTGTGATTCTTAGTCCTACTAATAAAGGGATGAGCTGGGCTGCTCTCTCAGTGCGGCCTGCAGCATAATCAAAACTAGGGATTAGCACAGGCTCTTCCCCAGGGATGACATCTATGTCAGGTAAGAGGGTAGCCATGATGCATAGCCCTGTCCAGTTGACAGGTAAAAATGTGAAGGCTAAACTTCCCCCACACATAAACACGTGTCCCTTCTTGGGGCAAATAGAGTCACTGTGATTGGACATCTGACTACAGTTGGTGAAAGTGACAAATCTAACATCAACAGAGTAACTATCATTGTGGACGTTCCCCTATATACAGAATGAGTTTTTGAAAGCCATAGGCTGAACCCTAAAGGGGAGGTCAGCACTACAATTCTGGTTTTTGATATCTACAGTGCTATGTGGGGTAGAATCTGAGGGAATAGCGAGGGGCATGGGGGTGCCCAAGGTCATGCACAGCCAACAATCTCCAGCCAAATTAGGGCTCGAGGCATCAAGGGCCCAGTGAGTGGCTGTTGATTGTCCACTGGCATCCAATTTTTTTTTTTTTTTTTAAATTGAGGATGAATAAAGAATGAGACAAAACATTTCTAGGTGACTCCCTTGTGGGGTGCCATTCCCCCTTTTTTGTTTTATAAGCATTTTTAAAGCTTTTATTGGCTCATATTACCCATTGATATGTCTCTATAGAATAACAGACAAGTTACATATTTTTATAGACATTTAGAAATCAAAACCATATAGAACATTGTAGTAAGACAATCTTGATGACATTTTAATATACTTAAATATTTTGTTTTGTATAACACTTTTAACCAATCATCTCTACTTATTTATTGTCTCCTAAGAGATTATTGAGATTATTGGGAGCTCCTCATTAATAAATAAAAGGGTTGGCCACACCTCTTATTTATTAATTGGACTCCTCTCTTAATGATCTTTTCACTATAAAGAATTTTTGTTTAATTAGCTTAAACCTTATGATGTATATAAACAATTTTAATATCACTTTAAGACTGTTAATTTAGGAAAAAACATGCTTTCAAGTCTATATCTCGAATTATTTTTAGAACAAATAATCAAAAAAAAACAATAAAAGGAACAGCTGTTCACTGAAAGACACACAAACACATAAACACACAGACACATAAACCCCTTAAAAAAATAAAATCAAGAGTACACTCAGATATTTGGCAAAATTAAATTATAGCAATTATATTACAAGCTTTAGAAATTTTATAAGTAGACTAGTCACATTTTGTTATTCATCAATTATTAGAGATCTCTTATTAGAAAAGCTTGGAAGGAATGAAATCTTTCATCTATAATTGATGTGTATATTTTGTGTTTTTTGACAACACTGAAAAATTTTAACTTAATTATTTTTACATATTTTATCACCTATTTAGACCTCAGATTTCCATTTGGTCAGTTCCTTGAATAGGCCCTGGGCTGGTTCTAGTCTGGTCGCTGTTAACTTCTTCAGATCTTGCTCCATGGTACAGCCTGACAGTACACTCTGGTATCCAATTAGGTCGGTTAGCATTGTCTGGAAAAACACAAGCATACCCTTTGCCCCAGGTTAGTTGTGGACTGAGTCCCTTCCATTGCCCAGTATGGAGATCTCTCCAAAGGACCCTTCTTAGCCTTTTTCTTCTTACCTGGTTTGTCGTTCTATTGCTGTAAAAGTATAAAAAATTAATAGCAGATACTGACAAGTGAAATTGGCATGATTGACTCTCCTTTGCTTTAACAGAAGTTTGATCATACAGTGGCCTTTGGAGGCCACCAGTAGGTCTTTTATTATTTAAATGGTATGCCAAAAGCAAGTAACTGTTTAAACCCCATGGCTTTTACACATTATTTTAAAGTTTTACACTTGTTTGTAAAATATCAAAGCCTTATTTTTAATATTTTTAATTTAGGACAGTAAAAGCAGCAATCAAACTTAACTAGGAATTAAAAGAATTTAAATAATCTTTTAAAATACCTTAGAGCAATGGCCTTACACCTTTGGAGCTGCCCCATCTAGAGGCCACCCACATTTGCATTTGAAAAGCCATGAAAATGCTTTTTTTCTAAGCAATTTTTATTTCCTAACCAACTATTTAGTTTTAACAATTTCAAAACTTTCAGCAAAGATGACCAATTGTGCAACATAAGAATCTGGTGTGGTTTAAACAGTGATTTGGGGGGATAGAATTATAACTTTGATTTTCCTGTATAAACAGAGCTGATTACACCAAACAAAACCTGCAGACCTTTTAGCACTGGGGCTATCTTTGGTTGATTTCACTCCACAGGTGTGCTGGTCCAGCTGCTAGGATCAGCTTAATGTTCTTAGCACTTAAAAAGGTTTTCTTGAGCCCACATTACCTGAGGCTTTAAAGGAGCTAGGGCCCTGTAGCCATGGCCTCTGTGGCTGAACCTATCTTGCAGATGTCTATCTGGGTCAGCCTAGGATGTGAGCATGGGCCCCGCATCTCATTGTGTGCCCTTCCCCCTGACAGCGCCCAGTCACTTGAAACCAACTGTTTGCAATTTAAGAGAACCCTTTTTGCAGTTTTTAGCAAAGTGACCAAATTCTCCACAGTTAAAACATTTATTTTTATTTTGTTGAGATAAAAATTGTTTAACCATATATCCTTATGGGCGGCAGCCATAGCAAGACCCTGTTGGTAAGCAGCTCCAATATCAGAACAGAGGCTTATATAGCCTGTTAAATCAGCCTTCTTTTTTGTATTGTCTAATAGCAGCTTGGCAGGCAGCATTAGCATTTTTGAAAGCTGATTGTCTGACAAGGTCAGAGTTTTGTTCCACACTACCAAACAACCTTTCGGTAGCATGAAGCAGCCAATGAACAAAATCTGCAAAGGGTTCTTCCAGACCCTATCTTATTTTAGTGAAGGAAGAGGTGGCCTTCTCATGGGAGGGCAATCTCTTCCATGCCCTAGTTGCTGCCAATCGGATTTGAGAAAATAGCCCAGTATCATATCTAGATTGTGCCTCTGTTGTGGAGAAATTTCCTGTGCCTGCCAGCATCTCATAGGTCCAGCCATTGCTGGTCTCAGAATTCTTTTTAGCAGTGGACTCACAATTATCCTGATTATTTGGACTTCCAAAGCAGATAATCTCCACTGGACAAGGTGGCCTTGGCTAACGTATGCCAATCCTTAGGGGTGAACCATCCTTGAGTCATGGAATCCAGTACAGTGAGTGTATAAGAGGCTGTCGTGCCATACTGCATGACACTGGTCTTTAGTTCTTTTAAAGATTTTAAGTCAAAAGGGGTGTGAGTTCTGATAGTTTGAAGTTGTTCCCCTTTGTTTCCCGTCCTTTGTGTTTCAGTTACAGGAAACGCCCAGTCAGCGGCCATTTTGTTCTTAGGATTTGGCCAAGAAGAAGGGGTAAGTAAAATGGCGGATGCCTTGTGGTCAGCCCTCTTACTGCGATTTACTGCAAGCTCTTGGATGAGGTCAAAACACTGTTTTTCCAATTGAATCTGTTTCCAGAGGCCTGTAGCTTTATTTTCTAACCCCTTAATCATGTTAGAAGATGCCCCCTTCCTTTAAGTTCTGAGAGGGTGGAATCTGTGGCAACAGCGGGGGGGGGGGGGAATTTAGTGGCCTCATCACCCAGGGTTTTCCAATCTACAGCTTCCTCCTCACAGCCGCCATTATTGTCAGATTCTGAAGGGCAGACAAATCGGTACACGCTGGGAACCTCGGGGGCAGTGAGCAACTGGGAAGTTGCAGTGGGCATACCAGCCTCTTTGCCAGGAGGAGCATGTGCAAGAGTTGTTGACTCCCCTGGATCCTCCTCCTCCTCAGAGGAGAATCAGAATCTGCCTGGGAGGGAACCGATGTGTTTTTTGCTGATAGTTGAAGGATTTGTTCCCCTTCTGAAACAACCTGTTTAATTAGGAGATCCCAGTGCCTTTGCTGGAGAATTTCATTACTAAGATTCCAAAAGGAAAAGGCAGTTTCAGGGATCTTTTCCAGTCCGAAGACCCTGTAATAATCTTGGAGGGCATCTCGCACCCACAGCCATCTCTTAGAGTCAATTGTAACCTCCAAAGGGAACCAAGGGCATACCTTATGTATGAAATGAAACTATTCACATAACTGTTTTACTTTGACCTTTACTCCTTGAGCCTTTAAGGCTTTACTCAAGCCAACAAAAATCTCATGTTCGCTTAATGCCTGTCCCATTGTCTGAGGGACGGGGAAGAAAGGGGGTCCCATCTGCTTACGAGGTTCAGACATTGCAGCAGGCAACTGCGGCGCAGGCCTCTTTTACTTTCACTCTTGCACGCTCACTCTGACGGTTCCATCGCTGAATCCTCTGTACCAGGAGCCCCACATTAGGCGCCACTTGTCCCGACCAGCTGGTCAGTCGATGTGGGTCACCTGGGAGAGGAGCGGGGAATGGAGGAAGGGACAAAGGACAGGAGACATGAGAAACGGAGACAGGACAGAATTCTGATCAAATCTCATTTATTCAAAGGAAACTCTGGGTATATATAGTGGAGGCATAGGGAAATGACGTTGGTGGGTAAAAGGCTTAACTAGGCAACCGGCTTTGAAAGGAAGTCCCACCTCCAGGGCATAGCAGGAGACTTATGGGAAATAGGTGGGGTAAGAAGAATTGGGAACTTAACTCAGCAGAGGAATGGAAACTTAAGAACATGGCTGAGACTATTATAAAGTGGGTGCGAGTCACATTTCCCACACTTTTCTATCTTAAAAATACACCTTATCATTTATCAACAGGTCCCTAACATCAGTAAGAAAAAAAATACTCATGTTATTCAACATTTTATTGAACTTTTCACATTACACAAATTACTGCCCCAACATTTAAAATTCCAATGAGGCAAAACTTAAAAAATAAGACATCAGATAAGACATCTCCTCTAGCTCAGGTAATATCAAGTTAAGATTCACCGTCAAATCATAACTTTTTGTTACTCAGCCATACAATTTGGTACCACAGCAATGACACTCAATGACTCAAAAAGTAAGGCGCTGCACATTCAAAGACAAAAGGTACAGGAGACACGGGGAGAGAACATTGAATATTACACAAACCCTAGTGCAGTACGAAGTCACTGATTTTTTTGCTTGTATACTTTTTCAAAAATAATTCCAAACCTGAATCTTTT
Organism: Ctenomys sociabilis; assembly: GCA_004027165.1. NCBI lineage: Eukaryota > Metazoa > Chordata > Mammalia > Rodentia > Ctenomyidae > Ctenomys > Ctenomys sociabilis. The sequence goes on from PVKA01029490.1 coordinate 7,728, forward strand.
TAAGAGCTGGCAGAATAATCTTTTTGGCTCTACAAGACCTATAAGCAAACAGAACAATTAAGTAGACAGTCTCAGTTCACAAGAGATGAAAGTAGATACAGCAATATGTGGCTAGAAGTAAGGAACATTTGTGCCCAACAAAGTGAGCGCTCTGTGCAGTTATAACAAGGCCAGTGCTGCAGAGCTGTCAAGAGGCAGGCTGCGGAGGTCAGCAGGATCTCTTATCCTTCCAGTTTTGTGTCCACCTCAGGCCACACCTATGTTATAACATACTCTGATCCACAACCCTTTCTAAACTAGCTCCCTTAAACTGTGTTGGGTGTTTGGAAGGTTAAATAACCATATTAACCTACGTATCTTTTTTTGTCTTTGGCCCACTCAGCCTGCCCTGAGGGTGGGGCTGGCATAGCATGCAGTGCCGGAGATTGAACTGTGGTACCTTGCGGCTGCCTAAGCAGGCACTGTGGACTGCGGAGCTATCTTGCCCACCCCCTAACACAGATTTCTTTAAGGGCCTGTAAAATAGAGAAGGGTATCCTAGGAAAAAATATATATACAATTTAATAACTTGATTCATCATGAAATTTTACTCCAAATAAGAAATGCTATAATGTAAGACAAGCATATCATAAGCACCATAGCCAAAATTTATAATAAAAGGACTACTGGGTCTATAGAACCATGTAATAGAATTAACTTTGGGATACACTAATCTAACTCCTTAAGAAATGTATCTTGTAGGTATTTGATTTTGGCACTGAAATTAAAAACAAACAGTAATTTTAAAGAAAGGAAGAGTATCTGACATTTATTCTTTTTTAAGTTCACTGAAAAATATGTAAGTGCTAATGCAAAAATTATATTTCAATTTGTGTGGAAAAGCAGTAAAAATATTAATACTACATTCTTCAATTTCAGCTTTCATATGAATTTGTATTCTCTCTAAAGCAGCCAACCTCACTTCCGGGCGGTTCAGTCTGTCTTATGACTCTATAATTAAACAAATTTCTGGAACTTTTTATTCATGCTTTCAACAAACTCTGAAAAATCTAAATTATTATCAATGAAGGATACCACATATTTTTCACTTGTAAACACTTGATTCCACTTAGATTCTGTTCTAGAAATTTTCTGAAACTGAGGATTTTCTTGTTTATTTCTTTTACAAACCTCTCTCATTATTTAAAATGGGGTCGAGTGGGCAGGATGATGAATACATTATGACCATCTAAAACTTATCTGGCAGTTCAAAAGTATTAAAAACAATTAAAATCTCACAGGGTGGAAAAAATAAACCATAAATGGAGTATTACCCTTAACATGTAATGTGATCAATCTGTGTTTATTTTCCCTCTGAGAACTTAAATTTAGAAATGGAAAACATAGTACAGTAAATACAAACATCATAATAAACACAGTTGCTATTTTTGATTTTTTACAATGTTTTTCCTGTCATTTCTTTGTTCCAACACTACCAGTCATAAAACTATCTCGGTGGCATTCAATGAGTAATGCACATCTCAGCTTGTCTGCATTCTGTGCTGGAAACCATCCAGCCACGTCACTGCAGTTCTGAGTGCTAAGTGGTTCATGGTAAAAGGGTCACCATCCTCAAGAAGACTGAAACTTTAAAATGTTTAATGATGGGTAAGTCAAATTCAAACCACTGTACTGTACAGAGCGTATCTCACCAAATTAAACTTTGGGATAATTTTATTTCACCAAGCTGATTAACCGCTGTTTTTTTGCTTGTTAAAATGTTCTCCCATACTCTACCCCAAGTATACAAAACACATGAACTATTTTTGCTTCAGTATTCACCAAAATGTATTTCAGTAAAAAAATGATAATTTGCTTTTCTCTTCAAGTATTTCTAAGTAAGCAACAATGGAAAAAAATGAAGATAAGATGCTACTTAATGATGACTGCATGTAGGCAAAAGACGCCATCCTCAGCTGAATGCTGTCTCTTCTAAGGGAAGCCACTATGAAAGGCAAATGAGGCTTAAGTGCACAATTTATAAACGTAGCAACAGCAATGACTGCATGATTACATTCTTTCCTAAGTGTGGCCCTAGAGACAGACTGACAACTCACATAACTGGGCAAGCTGAACTTTATAAGTGTGCAATAAATTTTAAGTGGTTGCCACTGAAGTACTGGGCCTGGATGTGGATAAGTACCCTCCAGCTGACTAGATCTTTGGGTACCTTGGTTTTTTGATGTTTTATTCTGGCATTCAAGCAGAAAGTATATGATTTCATTTTATGCAGCAGGCTGATCTACAAGTAGAGAATTTGTAGGATAAAGCAAATTCCCAGTTATGTGTGTACTGCAATGGCTTTACACAATACACATATGCAACCACTAAAAGTTAGCGACAGTGCAGCGTAAAGCCCCTCGGAGCCTGCGGACAGATGGCCAAGTCCAACCCTTAGCCCTTTTCAATGGTAACACAACTTATTTGCTTCAAGGTAAAAGCTCACTGACACAGCGATATTCTAGGGCCAACATCGAGCTGCAGGTGAAGCCACTGTAACCCACACCGAGACAGGTGGAGCAGATCCAACTCCAGGGGACTTCACTTCACACGGGATGACACAGTTTTGCTTTCACATTTTTCTTCAGCATGACTGTAACACTAGCTAAAATTTTATTCTTACATAAGTGTTAGTTCTAGTGAGCCTTTAAATTTGAAAAAAAAAAAAAAGCCACCTTTTTCTTAAAAAAGAAATCAATACAATCAGCACAACCTTTTCTACCAGTTTCACTTTCTTGTCCATTTTCCTCCCAGTATTTCACTTTTATCCTTTATAATTTCATTGCAAATTACCCAGGTTACATCTTCTGGACTAATAGTGATAGAACCTAAATTTCAAATGCTGTTTTGAAGAAGGGTAGAGTAAATAATTTTGGTGATCTGTAAGACAGCTGCATGCAATGTGTACTGTATTATAACAGCACCAAACCCTTTATAGAACCCAAGGACTCCTTCCTCCTGCTTTATGGTGTTGATACAGTCTCTCATCCCCTCATACTGTGTGTTAATTGGCAGGACTTCGTAGCCCAGGTCTGTGTTGTCGATGATTGTGCGTGTCCCCTGAATGTGCAGGCGGTGCAAAACTGTCTCCAGAGGGAAAAGGAGAACATCTGAGCAAAGACTGGCGGCGAAGTTAGCCATCAGTTCTGGAAAGTAGGCATCCAGCATACTCTGCACAGGGCTGCTGCTCTCGGCTAGGTGGCTACCGTAGGTCTTTCTCTTTAGAATTAGCAGGACGAACTTCTGGATGATGGAGCTGATGACGTAGTGTAGAACCCCGTGCAGCACCGTGGGAAACATCAAGGAGAGCAGGGGAAGGAGTCGCTTGCTGTGAGGCACGCCCAGGCCAATCACCCTTCCGATCCCTTCTCTAACACACTCCAGAATGCCGGCATTGTCTCGAATGATCTCACTCTGAAATAAAGAGTGTAAAATAAAAACTAACAGCTTTTACTTTGGCACAGAAAAGAGACTTGCTTTCTCTTTTAACGTATTGGCTGAAGAAAAACATCAATGATTTTCAGACTCCAACTACTATCTAGGCATTCTTTTTTTTTTTTTTTTTCAAATAAGATCTGGTAGTAGTGAAGCTGGGAGGAATTCTTACTGGGGTAGGGAGGTCAGGGAGGAGAAAGAAAGTGTCAGGCTCTGGTTTCGAGGTCTCAAGAAGCATCTCAGCACTCAGAAGCAACAACTGCTTGCCTCACGGGGAATATAAGGCTTCCAAGTCTTTAAACGTGGGTTTAAATCGTGCTGCACCATTGACTGCTACATAACCACTGTGCCACTCCTTATTTTCTCACTGCAAGTGCAGGACTATATAAAAATGATACACAGTGCCACCTACATTATTTTGTTTAAAAAAAGAGTCGTATTAAGCATAAAACGGGCCTGGTGGTCAGCCACACTCAATAAATGTTAGTTTCATTATCATCTGGAAAGTCTGCCTTTCAGTAAGTTGGGAAATAGAAACAAGAAAGCTCCTGGTATACTTGAGCCCACTGGCACATGGCTGTGATCCCAGTTACTCAGGCTGAGTCAGGCAGCTTACAAGTTTGAGGCCAGCACAGGCAACCTAGTGAGACTGAGTCTGAAAATTAAAAAACAAAAGCAAAACCCCTCTGGGGGTATAGCTCAGAGATGGAGCAGGGCAGTGATGGTAAAGTTTGCTAGTTCAATCCCTGACACCAATGATCACTCAATCTGTAGTGTTCAAGCTGCACCTTGGGTCACGAACTGAATTCTTTCCACAATTCTGTCCATAAACCAAATTGGTCAAAAACCAAATCAAATTCTGTGGATGGAGATGATGATGACCTCATGGGGAAATTTGATACAGTTGTCAAACAATCTGGCTTGTGACCAGAACTGTAGAAAATATTAAGTTTATTGTAATTCAATTGCATTCTTAACATCACACGCAACAGGCATCACTGGGGCACTGTATTTTATGAGAGTGGAGCCAAAATTGCCTAGGGTTGCTGGACCCGGGTCCCGCAGGGACAGGGCTGCTGCTGAAGCCACTTGGGAAGCGGGCCAGGCCTGGAGAGAGGCTGCCCCCGCACAAGAGAAGCACAAGTGTAGGTGCCAGTGGCTTACAAGAAAAAGGCTCGAGCAGACCATTCTATGCGCATGGAAGTCCTCAACACACAGGTATTTGAAATAATGAGACTAAATTCACCATGTTTATTAACTGCTATGGTTTAGATCTAAAATGACCTCCACAGTCTTGTGAGCTTAGCGGTGAGGCTTTGGAGAGGTGCTCGGGTCATGGGGTGCTGGTGCTGAGACCATCAGAGGATCCAGCAGCTGCAGGCGGTGGGGCTCGGTCCTGGGGGCATGGCCCAGGAGACCCCTGCTCTGTGCCCCTGGCTGCTGTGGGCTAGGCAGTCTTCCTCCTTGGCGCCCTTCCTGCACACCATTTCTGCCATGGAGCCAGCCAGCAACAGCCTGACCTTCTGAAGCCAGGAGCCAAAGCAAAGCTCTCCCCCAGTACACGCATTCTTGTCCTAGTGATGGAAGAGCGGCTAACACTAACTCACCTCCCTGTCTCTGATCCTGCTCTCGCTACTACAATCTATTTTTAAGACAATAACCAAAGAAATTATAAAGATGCAAGTCAGATCATATTAGCGTTCTGCTCAAAGTACCTTCTCTCTAAAGTGCCAAATTATTACAGCAGGTTATAATCTCTTATGTAATTCAGCACTTCTTATTATCCAACCCCAACTTCCATGCTTCTCCACCTTGCCTAATTAGCACCAATCATGCCTGACTCCTTCCTACTCTCTAAATATGTACACTACCGCCCCATCAGAAGGACACTGTGCTTGTTTCCTTTCTGCTTAGGACGCTATCTATCCTAACTCGAATGCCATCTTTCTTCTTAGGCCCCTCTTAGGATTGTCTTTAAAAAACATTAACCATTTTCCCTACCTATTACACACTGCTTTGTTTTTACTTTCTTTCACACCTATTACCAGCACCTTATAGGAATCAGGTTTCTGGCTGTCCTTCCCTTACGCACAGGAGGGCTGGGAAGACAGAACACTGACATCTGTTCTATTTGTTGCTGTGTCCCCAGAGTACAAATGTGTGACACAAACTGGCACTTGTGAATGTTTAATGAAGAAAATCAGTTGAGCAGCTAAAGATGAGACAGTGTAATGAAGAAAAACTGTTCAGAGAGATCTTGGCGCCCTCAGATGGGCAAAAGCCCACAAGCTTGAAGTGAGAAGAAAGAAAGACACTCAAGAATCTATATATTCAGTAAGAGAAGATTAAGATGATGGCTTATGGAGTGGGCACAGGCTCTGGACATTGTTGTTAGAATTAATTAGTCACAATGATTGATTAATTATGCAGGATAAAAAAACCCATAAAATAATAAGCTCCTCTAAAAACTAAAGTTTTGAATTAGGCTGAAGATAACATAGTGGCATTAACAGAAAGGGAAAACAGATTTAAATGGAAACTAATTTTCAGGTGACGAGACTAATTGATTTTTGAGGTGAATGATGATTACAGTTGAAATGACTCATACGCGTGATGAGCTCTCTCCAGATAATCATGATAGGAAGAGAAAAAATTGAGATGGGTGGTAGAGAAAAAAGGTACTAAAGGTGATTCAAAAAGAGCAGAATCTAGGGGAAAAGAAAAGAATTTTAGAACAGCAGACCAAAGAAGTTTAAAGGAGAGCGCTGATAAGTAGGACATGAAGCAAGGAGTACCCAGTAGGTTAGAAACACTGAAAATCTGTCCTGTACTGAGCTAGACATTTACATAATTCCAATATTTAACTTTCAAAACTCAGTAAAATAATACCATTTTATGAGTGAGAAGTTCAGATTTTAAAAGGTCAAAAATTTATCTAAAGTAATACACATAATTTAAATAGAGAAAGAAGAATCAGTCTACATCAAGCCAAATTTTTTTCTGTTAATATGTCATGCTGCTTAGTTTTCTGCTAGTTTTCATTATTTTTTAAAATGAGAAGATATTAAGCAAAGGGAAAGAAAACAAAATATGTCTGGGTCACAAGATGCTATTTTCAGTTACATGTAATTAAAAATTAACAATTCAGTCAGAAAAGAAATAAAGAGGAAAGAACTAGAGAAGGTACTCACATACACTAAAGAAACAAATGCTCGAGGATATGGTTTGATGTTAGAGATAGAAAACAGGTGCGCTTCCAGGAAGACTTTGTGTATTATGTGAAATTCAAGCTGCCTTCATCTTGCAGTTACACAGGAAGGCTAGTGTAGAACATTTGATTCCATGTACTTAAAGCGCCACCACGTGGTTAAAAACAATAAGAGACACAATTTAAAGTTAGCAGGATGTTCCTTAAGCTTTCTAGTAATCACAGCAATGGTTGCAAGTGTTTCTTTGAAATCATAGTTTTAAAAAATTCTGTCACTAAGCTACCTGTAGGGTAGATGTAAACTGTCAGGATGACAGCTCATGTTTAGATAAGTAATATATTGCACTATAAGCTGTAACCATCCGAGTTGCACAAAGGCTTTAGGAATTTTATACATCCTTTGTATTCACAGCAAGTCACAAGATGGGTTGTGAGATAACTACAGAGAACATCGCTGCTTACAGGGAGAAAAGTGGACGCCCTAAGTTTGGAATGGAAATACAGGTGCCAGCAATGGGTATACATGTATGGTAGTTATGAAATACATATTTTTAAAGAATAGTGACTTTAACTGTTCTGCTAAATAGTCATGTATGTACAGTAGGTTGAGTATATGAAAAATATTTAACTAAAAGAAATGACAGTGTGAAGACACTCACCTGTACTGTTTCAATTAGACTTGCCGAATAAAAAGGCATCGCCACAATGTAAGTTAGGCTGTAGAAATTAAAACAGAATTATGAGTATATTGAAACAAATTGCTTGTGTGAAATATTTAAGTATGTATAAGTATACTTTAATATATCAACATAATTTATATTCCAGCTATGATGACCTAATATTTTCAACTATCACTACTTTACCCTAATATACAAGTTGAGAAACCTCTAACACAGGACACTTTATTCAAAAAGATGAATATGAAATCAAGAGGTAAGAACACAGTAAGAGCATTCACAAAAATCCAGATTTTTATCTTGAGACAGCATAAGCTCATCTATAGTTCGCTGTTTGGACATCAACCTGTATAGAGCTAATACATCCTATGAATCTGACACTTAAAATTTAGGAGGAAAGATCCATTCCACAGCTTGCCTTTTTAGTGACAGTTGAAGATGTTTCCTTTTCTGTTATTGTCCTATATTCCTTCCCAGATTCCCAACCAGTAGAGCTAGGTCAGCCTTTAACAGTGGGCAAAGTCCCCTTTTACTGTTAAAAAAATAATATTGTACAGCTTTGCAAAGTTGTTTCCTATTATCAAATATTTAGGCAGAGTAAATGACAACTTTGCAAGCCTGCAAAATATAGTTATTTAAAAATCATATCAAAGTGGGACTTACCTAACCCTTATGGGCCAGGTCCTGGAAAGTAGTAGTTTTCAACGTGAATGGTACGTCACTAAGTAATAATGTGCTAGACTGCCCCGTGGAGGGAGCCAGCAAGCTGGGGGATTTCCAATTCACAATCTTCAAGAAAAATTAAAAAGTGAAAAGTAAAATTCTACTCTACGAAATGATTACTGTTGCAACACCACCAAGTGCCTTTGGGGTATATTTCAATGTCACTACAGTTTTCACTTTTCTCATTACTATACAAACAAATTCACATGTCTGTTTAGTAACAGAATACAGGTTAAGCATCCCTTTCTAGAAATGCTTAAGTTCAGGAGTATTTCAGAAGAAAAAAAAGAAGTATTTCAGATTTGAGATTTTATTTTTCTGATTTTGGAATATTTGCATGCTCACCCTTGGGATAAAATCCACATCCGAACACAAAATCTGTTCATGCATCATATGTACCTCACATATACAGACTGAAGGCAAATTTATATTTTGTTTGTTGCTTTGTTTTTTGGCGGACCTGGGGATTGAACTCAAGCCCTTGCGCTTGCCAAGTAAGTGCTTATTTTACTGAGCTATCTCCATAGCCCCTATGATATGTTTAGACTGCCTGCATTTTGACTATGAACTGTCACACAGAGAGGTGTAGACAATTTATGACAAAAATTTCAGCTTTTGAAGCATTTTCGCTTTGGGATGCTGAATCAGTGATAATTTCTTAGAAATTTAGGCTGAACAAATTAAAGACCTTTGCTAACTTCTTATAAATGAAAGAAAAACGTTGGCTGGTCTCAGCTTTTCATATTAGTAAGAATTATTTTAAGAGTCAAATATCTGTCAGGATTTTATTCTTAATTGTTAGCTGCCCTTTGAATGATTAATTCCCACAAATATTTTGTTACTCTAATTCCTTCAACTGTACCTGATAAAAAGATTTTTTAAAAGTTCTACAGCTATAAAATTAATGAAAATTTCCAGTAAAATGCCATTTTTGATACTTACGCTTTCAGTAGAAGATGTTCACCTATTTGTTTAGGGTTCCATTTGTGTGAAATCTCCCTGAAATGTAAAAATAAACTAAAATTGAACAAAAGTCTGTTATTTAAACATCCTAAATAGACATAATTTTCAAAATGGTAATAATCAATTCTGACTTGTTTCTTTGTAGCAGAAATATATTCAAATAGTGAAGACTTTCTTTTATGAAATACACTTGAAACAGCAGCAATGGTTCAGAAACAAAAGCATAGATGGCTCTTTTCATGTGCTGACAGAAGGGGCTTACAGGAAAAATGTTCAACAGACTAAAATCAAATGACAAATTAAAAGAAGAAATGTAAAAATGACATTTAAAAGCAATGGAAGGAAATATAGAACAGGAAAAGGAAGGAAAAGGGTTTATAAAGTCCCAAGTATATGAATTTAATCCTAAAACAAAATTAAGTAACTGCAATGGAGAATGATATTGTATTTTTTGTATAGTGACTTACTTCCAGAATATCCTCAGTTCTATGCTCACTTTGTGACCATTACTATTGTCACCATTATTATTATTATTATTATTATTTAGCACTGAGATCCAATACTTTGTCTTTGGTTTGGCTGTTACTGCAATTATCTGGGGGTAGGTGGAGAACAGAAGTAAATAGGAAGCCAGGGGAAAGGAGAGAGGGACAGAGGAAGGGAAGGAAAGAGGAAAGGAAGAAAGGGAGGAGACATGGAAGGGAGCAGGCTGAAATACAAGAGGACGGCTGCAGAGCAAGAGAAAAGTCAAACAAAGAAAACAATAAATGAGAAGGATAAAGAGAAAGTAAATGAAAAAGGAGTTTTGGAAGAAGAATGTGTGTGTGTGTGTGTGTGTGTGTGCGCGCACACGCATGTGTCTGCGTGTGTCAAATAACAGAGAAGGCAGAGTACAAAACAAAGATGAAATTTCCAGCTGGAACATTACGACTTCCATCGATCTCACTGAGAACTACTTTATGATCATAAAACAAAATATGCTCCTGTTTTGTACACTGTCTTGGTATTGGCATCACTCTTATCATGGCCTCAGAGAGGGTTTCCCCAGGTCATTCCTTGTAACACTGACTTTAAGTGTGAAACTGTCATTAACACTGTGGGTCACAAAGGTCTATAACTGTGTCCTAAAAGGGCGGGGCCACCTTCCTTTTAAATATAATGATAATTATTGCTGCCAACTCTTAGTTAAAATGATCAAGGTTAAAGAGAAAAAGGAAATTTAGAATCAAACATTAAAAAAAGAGACCCTGCCTTATATCTATTCTCTACTTTATAAGAAGGGGAATTTTATAAAATGGGTACCTTAATGCCCAGAAATTTAATTTCATATTTAATTTCATATATTTAGATGATTCAGCAAAGTAAAAATGCGAAAAAGGTCTTGTTTATTTCATCATCAAATGCCAAACAAATGTAAAAATACTTTGATTTGCTAATTTCAAGCAAAGCCTGTTGTTACAAATGTCAAAATTTGGCTTGTCTCTTCACAGTTAACTTTCTAAACTTAGCGCTTCCATGTGAAAACCCACTCTAAATTGGTTCTTACCCCATTATTCTGTAAAACAGCTCTTGCCACAGTCCCCCAAAACCTCCAAGTCACTGAGCACAGCAGGCATATTCCGCACAGATCCATGAGGCATTCGTTCCTCCGCTCTTCTGGAAGTAGCCTTTGCCCCTGAACTCCACCAGCCTTAATGCTCTGGCTCTGGTTCCTGGCCTCCTTTCTGGTGTCACTTTCTGAATTCTTTGCAAGCCCATCTTTCCTAACCAACTGCTGGAGCTCCCAAAGGCTCAGGCACTCTTTTCTTATTCCATGTGGTACACTAGGCACTTCCCAGGCATAGCTTCAAAATTTCTCAAATTTACCCTCAATTAAAGAGTTTTTCATATACAAGCCTCACACCATTTGCTTACTGATAATCCCACCTTGACATGAAAAAAGAGATCCAAAAATGAACTGAATTAGAATTAAATCAAGTTTAAAACATTTATTCTAGTGTCTCTAAGGAAGACATATTAATCAGAAAGAAATCTGAAGAATTCAAGGACTATTTTATTGTGTGAAATAGCTGAGGATTTTGAAATAAGTGAAGTAAGGGGAATTGTTTGGAGAAAAGAAGCAAGATGTTTATACTGTATAACCACAAACACATGATGACTCCAGGCTAAGTTGGATTCAGCTGGGTTTTGTGAGACTGGAATTACAGCCTCAGTTACAGGAACACCTAACTCCTGTTAATGACATGGGAAAAGTCAAATGCCAATAAAGGGCAGGGTCCTTTGGGGAGATTCATGCAGTCTGCCTCACTCCAACTGGGGTGAGATAGGGGGTGCATGGGAGGCTCTGGCACCAAAGAAAGAGCTAGCAGACAACGATTCCTTGAAAGGGAATGCTACTGAGAAATTACTGTGTTAGGGTGTGGACTTAAAAGCCCTAGACCGTTTGCTTTTCTCTGAGGTGATCACAATCAGTTTAAAAATAAAGACTGGTTAATACACACTGTTACAACTGTTACACCTAATAGTCACATGCAGTCTAGAAGCAACCAGTAATTTATACTAATTGCTTTGAGGTAAGTTTAGTTTTTGTTTTGATCTGACATGACTCTACTTTTCCCCAAGAAAGGTCAAAGTGCACAAGAATAAAAAAAAAACGTTACACACTACTTCAGATACCGTCTTTTCTTGACATTCTGTTGATTACAAAAGCTGAAGTCCTCAAAGCTATCTTTAGTATCACCCCACCTTTCATCTACTATTGCTCTTTGATTACCAAGTTCCATCAATTTCATGTAATTATTTTTAAAAGTGTCCATTTACCTCAATTAAAAGATACTGCCCTGGCCCTTGATACTAGTACTTCCCACCTTATTATCATTATTACTTACTAGGATACTTCCTTTTATTCATTTTGGTCTTCCTTTAATCTCATTCATTGCTAAAATAATCCCTTGAAAACACAAAGGGTTATGTTGTTTTAAGTATGACAACTCTTCAGCATCCTTAAAGTGGCCTACAAAACCACATATAGTGTAGCTTCTGCTTATTTCTTCAGCAATACCTTCTGCCTTGCTCTTTCTTTTCTCTGGCTGCCAACCATTTGAGCCCTATCTCCTCTCCATTACTTGAATTCTCAATCCCTCCTCCGCAGTACATTCCCCAAAACAGCAAGCACCTCCTACACACTCTCAGGTGTGTTGTGTGTAAGAACCCTACACAGGATCCTACCACCACAATTCTCATAGAACCACATTCTTCCCCACTGGAGAAAAAACATATTTATTTTTTGAGACAAGGATTCATTGTGCAGTTCAGGTTGGCTTTGTACATACTTTTGCAGCCCCCAGGCTGGTCTTGAACTCAGAGAACCTCTTGTCTCAACCTTCCAAGTGCTGGGAGTACAGGTGAGTGCCATCACTTCTGGTTCCATAGAACAAATTTCTATTTGTAATTATTTATCCTGTGGTGATTATTTTACTAAGATATATTCTTCTACTAGAGTTTGAATTGAGGAACAGGTAATTTTATCTCTCCTCCTCATTACAAACCTGACATCTAGCCTACAACCTAGCAATACTGGTAGTAAGCACTTAGCTAAGAAGTGAACTTACCAACGGGATTTATCATCAAGAGTATCCAAGTCTAATAGCACAATAAGATAACTTTTTGTGTGCACATTATTAAAATTTGAAATGAAAATCAAATACATGCAACTTGCAGGCTTGTTTATCTGTGGAGCAATAAGGTAACATAACCAAATTTTAAAATTCTATGTCTGCCATTTCTATTTCCTTTTCCTTCTCTTTAACCTGAAGTAGCCTCTGCTTTAGAGAATTAACATGACTTGCCTATGTCCCTGGGGCAGCCAGGACTTGAACTAATAATGTACTGATTTTAAGCTGAATTTTTTCCACTCTACCAAGCAAAATTTCCTGAATTTTATAGAATTTTGTGTTTGGGACTGTCCAAATGCCCTCAACAACATTTGACTTCAAGTACTTTCAAGCTTACTTGTGGTACAGAAAGCAACAGTAGGAATAAGGTCAGCCAAGAACAGAAACTGAGCCTCTGAGGGCTGCCCACAGGGGGTGCACAAGGCCCTGGAGCTGGTCCTCAGCACAGGGAGAAAAGAAAACAAAAACTACCAGAAAGTCAAAATCTTTCTTTTATTTTAAAGAGGAAAAACAATGAGAACAATGATATAAAATCTTAAAAGAAAAGAGAGTTGGAGAATAACAATGGTTATTACACTGTCTAATATTCAAAGTAGTGGCTCATATTACAAGATATAGGAATGAAAAATTGATCAACCAATATAACCACAAACCTTTCTTTTCAATGAACCAATAATTAATAGCATAAGTATCTCAACTACCTTGTAAAGAAATATATATATTGAAAAAAAATTTATTTATTTGTTACAGGGTCTTGCTACACAGTTCAGACTCAGTGATCCTGCCGCTCAGGGCTGGGATTTCAGGCATACAGCACCATGTGCAGGGTTCAAGGGCCAGCATGACATGTGGTACTGGAGAATGCGCTTGGGTCCTTGTGCTTGCCAGGCAGGTGCCTAGACTGCTAAGCTATCTCCCCAGCCCCATAAATATATGTATTTATTAACAAAATCAAAGTTTGAATTGAAGACATGAAATCATTAGCTCGCCATGTATTTCTAACCTTTCATTGTTTTGCTTCTACTCTCTGCTTCAACATTTTGCATTGAAGGAACTTGAAAACAGAAGTTCTTCGAAAGCAATCACATTAGGAGAAAAGCAAGGGATCAGTCTCTCGCTGCCTTTCCTGTCTTAAGCACATGTGACACAGCAAGGGATATACCTTCTGCCATCTAACCTCCTTAACAACCCTTAACATTTGGGTCTAATTTTGGATTAATGAACCACTCAAAAGTCCTTAATGGTATCTGTGGGCTGATACCAAAAATCACAGAATCATGACAACAATGAACAAATTTGTGTTATTTGACATTATCTATTAATGTTTCTTTCCTGCACTATTTCCATATTTCCTTATTATTCATTGTTGTGACTGTCTAAATGGATCTCATTCTTCCCATGATTTTCTGCTACAACCTCAACACTTAATGTTTCTGTTATCAAGTAACATTGGAAAGTTTCACAGAAGGCACTCAGCAAACTTTCCCAGTTCCTCTTCCTCCAAATCTATCTATAACGTCTTGCTTCTAATATATCATGTATCATACTATATCTTACTACTGCCTTTGTTTCAAAGATATCACTAACTATACCCCTTCAACTAACTATCTCTCCAGAACACACCCACCCATATACATGAAATGGCACAAATAGGTAGTTGCTCAGGATTCTATCTTTGGGCCACTTTATGTCACTTAGTGTATAATTTCTCCTTAGCTGAGTTTTACCCATTGTAATGATTTAAGTTCTATTTTTCTTCTACAATACTTGACACTATATCTCCAGCTCAAGTTTCCACAAGACTCTGATCCACAGTTCTAACCATTTAGACATTATCATCAAGACAGGATGATCCTTAGATTTCTCTCAAGTTTTGTTTATTGAAAAGTTGAATTCATCTTCTCCACACCAACTGACTCTTCATGAATTCCCCAACTTCATTAACATTTTCTAATACAGAAACCTCAGTCACTACTGACAACTCTCTCACATCCTTACTCTCAATCTCTTATTGTCAATTACACTTCAAAAACGTCCGCCTATCTCAACACTCCCAGTTCTGGTTTATAGCTCAGAAGCTCATCCTGGCCTAGTAGATTTCACAGCCAGTCATTTTTTGTTTTTTTTATTCTAACACTTGAATATGTGCTTGATCAAAACATTCCTACCAAAAAAAAAGTCTCAAATTCCAATCTCGTTGAGATTAAAACATTAAGACATAATCGTACTTCAACATTTTAGCTTTTCTTCCTAATATTACACTCAGTACATACACAATATTCCAGGACTAAGCCTTTTCTATTAGCTAAATTGTCCAACTTCCCTAACACTGGGTACGCTCTCACCCCTTCTTAGAATGACTTCCTTTTCTGCCAAGTCAATTCTTACTTATAATTTAAGCTCTAGCTCAAATTTTAGTTCTTTTTGGGGAAATTCTTCTAGTAATTCAAGGTACAATATCACTTGGTCTCTGATGGGGACTATTCAATTATAACATGAATAATGCAAAGTACTATAATCAAACTGGCTACATGAAGAACAGGAATTCTTTAGATACTCACATTTGTTTCCAATTGGCAATTGCTGGCAAATAGAAGGAGCTGAAAAGGTATGTCTAAACAGATACTAGGACATGAAGTATTTTCTTCATCACATACTAACTCAACAGGATATAATTAATCACATAATTTAATTCTGCTTAGCTATTAAAATGGTGAGATTTTTCACATGAGATTGAAAATTGGGGAAAACAGCTTTTATTAAGAAAGCTGGCAAGCAGACCCTTCCAGGTTATAGATGTTAAATGTCTGACAAGCATCCAAACATGCTTTTCCAATCCTTACAGATCGGAAGCACCTCCAGCCTCATTCTAAATTTCATCTTTGCTTAAATACCTACTTGGTTTCCATGGAAATGGGATTCTTTGTACTTAGTTCTATTTTCCTGTTAGTTTTCAACATCTTAACAAGGGTGGGGAAGGACTGAAGGAGTGACAGCATCTTAACACAGGTGGGTGAGGTTGGAAGGATTGACAACATCCTAACACAGGTGGACTGAAGGGTAACCAGAGCTTCTTTTGCTAAGATCCAATCAACCCAATTGAGAGCTGCCACCCCCTACAGAATTAAAAACAAGTTTCAGAATTAAAAACTTTAAAGATATTCTCCTATATATTTTAAACTAATGTTGATAAAAGTGCCAAAACGTACCTTGGCAGCGGTGTGAATTCACTAATGATGCCTTCTGCCCCAAGTGTGACTCCTTGGACAATGAAGGTACTTCCCATTCCTTTCCATAGGGCTCTGGGTCCCTAAAATGAACAAAATTTACTATTATTTCTGCAAATGCCTAAATTTTAAATGCAAAAAGACTTCATAAAACTTGCTATGGAATATTTGCTGCTACTTTCTAAATACGGATTTTTCTAACAGAAATCATACAGACAACTATAACTGAATGAATTTCTATCATTACTTATTATTTGTTAAGTGGCCAATATTTAGGCCAAAATGAATAAACACCCCTAATGACTAATTTATTAAGTATCTCTAATATCTCTACAGTCAAATCCTTAACAGTCCCACACTTTACATGGTACAAAGCGTGCCAAAATGCATACACCACACCTACTCATGCACCCCAAATCTTTCCTTCTCTGCTTTGTTTCCTATTTCCCTCAATGTCGTCTTCACCATCCTATCTGCAAACTATGCATCTGGATAATATTTTTTTGTGCCCATCTAACCAAATCTACATTTTGCTCTGTCTTACAAATCCATGTTTTCTTCAGTAGTCTTGCCCCTTTTCATTGTACCATTAGCGACAGTCTGTTCTTACTATGTACCTCTATATTATTAATTAACAACGCACAGATACAGTCAAATTAATATAAGCAATATCATATCAGAAGCAAAGTGATAAAACAGTTTCCTGGCAGAAGTTTATTATTTGAAAGGATGCATACAGAGCTACATCACTGTGTATATACACAGATCTAGAAATGTTTTGTTTTGCAAAGTTTTAACTGATGAAAGTTACTGGAACAGTTAAAAAAATAACTGAGAGATCATTTCCCTTCAGCATATAAAGAACTACCTTCTTAATTTTAAAAAATACATAGTGCTTTGCCAAATAAATATTCCACAATTCTTTTAATGGTACTCAGCATCCTAACACAGGTGGACTGAAGGGTAAACTAGAGCTTCTTTTGCTAAGATCCAATCAGCCCAACTGAGAGCTGCCACCCCCTGCAGTATTACAAACAAGTTTCAGAATTAAATACTTTAAGATATTCTCTTATATATTTTAAGCTAATGCTGAGGAAAGTGCCAAAAAGGTACTTTTTAATTTAATAATGTCTGATTTCATTATGTGCCATGCCATAATGGCACCCTTTTATACACATTTATATATACATTACTGTGCAAAAACTGTAGAAGTGAAATTAGCAAGTACATTAAAGAATGTACACATTTTATATCCTGATGGATATTGCCAAAAGTTTGGCTGAGACACTCTCATTTCTAATATACTCCAGCGATACACTTTCACCTGTTAATATTAAGTGTGCAGTTCTTAAAAAGTTATTACTGTACGCCGTCTACTTCCCTAGTTACTTTTCCATCCTTAACCTTTGCTCCAAGCTCCCATTATAATGCATTAAGTCCACCATCCAACACTATACCTTCTCTTCTGCCTTTGCACATCTACTTATAAAACTTTTTCTCCATCCTCAGCTTTATGTAACCTTAACAATATACAACTCAATGTATCTTTTCCCAGATGTATCTTGTGCCCATCCCAATTTTGATAAGATACAAATTTCTTCTACATTCTTACAGCACCTTATACTTCTACTATTGCATCTTCCTAATTCACAATCTTCTGTTTAAGTCTTTGTCTCCATGACTAAATTATGTCTCTTAATCATAGACACATTATTGTATCTGCTGCTGACGTCTTGGACCTTTGCATAGCTCTTCATATTTCTGTTGGGTTAATTAAGTGAAAATTTTGAAAAATTCTAAAAGGTATCATTACTATGAGACAGTAGGTTTACTGTAAGAGTTAAGATATTTGTACTAACCAAATTCAAGGAATTATTCTTATTTTAATGATTACCAAGCCCAAATGACAATTATATATAGCTTTAATAGACTCATAGACTAATTTTTACCTGAGTTTTGTTGAAACTGTACATAATATTGATGACTGTAAATGGAGTGAGATGATAATTCCGAGCATGGTAATTAACCTACAAAAAAGATACTATGTCTTTTTGTCTGTTTTTGTCAAGAATAAATATTTGACAAATATTACAGCGTAAGAGTTAAATTCCAAAGCCAATGTAAGTTACACATAAGAAAATTACTTTTGAGAGTACTTTATCAAGATATAATACATTAAAATATAAATACAATATGAAGACTAATGCACAATATACATAGTAATGAAGATAAAAAAAGGTCTTGCTATGTAATATCTGTGTTTCCTAAAACATTACCATTAATCTTCCTACTCATGCTGCTTTTACACAACCATTTTTCAAAGTACTGTAGATGTTGCAATCAATGAGGAAATTATGGAACCGATTGAAAGAGCCAAAACAATATACACTGTTTCACACAATGCAGTATCATAAGCATGTAAAATGTATATGCATGAAACATACTGTTCTGGAGTATATATACTCATATCCTATAGAAGTCATACTTTTCAGTGGTATGCATAAAACTTTGTAAAAAATTATATTGTTTTGAACTCTTAAGAGCAAATATGGGATATATTATTTGTAAAAAAGATAAATTACATGATAGCAGTATTTGCCACATTGTGGGTCACCGATTCTCTAGCACCATTACTCAAGTAGAGGATTAACAAGTTCAAAAATTATGTTTATTCTTAATCATGTCCAGGTATCTCCCTATGTTGATTTTCTGGCTGATGGTGCAAAAGCAATGGTGAGTAGAATGATTAGCTCACAAGTCAGAGAAGTCGCACCAAATTACATATATTTTGTACTTATTGTGTCCTTCGCCCCACATATTCACAGGAAGGAAAAGTAATCACTTAATATCCTCAACAAAGCATAAAAAATGTGAATTTTGTGAAACCTTGATCCTGAATACACACCCTCTTGCTAATATCCTAAGATGCTGTCCTGAGGGAAAGCTCTGCTACGACGGAACTGCAAGGTGATGTAGCTGCTTTTTCATGGATACCATATTTGCTTTAAAAGCTCACCGGTGGACTAGTTACTCTCGTTTCAGACAGACATGTTCTGGTAAATGAACCAAGTTACTTGCTGATTTAAAACATGTAAACTTCTAGATATTTTGTCAATAAACTTTGATTTTCAAGTAATGGACATAATTTTGGGAAATCTGTATCTACCATCAAAAACATACAGTAACTGAAGACTTTTCTGGTTAAAAAATTATTTTCAATGAAAATATATATTTTTTGATACTGCATAAATCTAACACTTTAACATCTGGAAGATTTATATTGAATCAATACTCTTAACCAATTCATGGGTAAAAATAACCACTGAAGACATTTAAATCAATGGCCTTTTAAAGGTAAGAAAGTATAAAAAATTCATGTGGCTTCAGGTTTCACATTGCAAATAACCTTCTGTGAGTTTTGGTCTAATTTCAAAAAATATCAGCAGTTATCTGAAAAGGATATATACTCTTGATCTCAATTACATATATAAACCGAGCTGGACATTTTTATTTCTTTTAAACATAACATTTTGAAATAGATTGAATGAAGAAGCAGAGATGCCGGATACCTTCTATTCTCCCACATATTAAAGACATTTGCCAACCATAAGTATTATTTTATAAACAGGCTATCGCTAGCATCCAATGTGCTTATTTTAATGAGTTAAATTAATGCACTTATTTTTTCCCACTTTCAAGCTGAAGTGGGACATATCAACAAATACGACCCATTGTTATGTCTGTGTCTAAATGTCTCTGCAAAGCCTCATGTAGTCAGCTTTTTTCCAGAGTTGGCTGAATCTAGAGTATGTGATTGATTTTGATTCATAGTGCAACACTGGGATTTAGGGTGCTGGTATTAAGGGCGGGTGATTGCTGGATCAGTCCATGGACTAGATTGGCACTACCCTAATCCCAGAAGACTGGACCCAACAGAAGAGACACAAAGGAGGTTGTCTTACTCTCTTGTTGCTTTTGCTACCCTGGTCTCCATGAACTATTGTACCATGTGCTACCCTGCCTTGGAGTCAGCTGAGTATGGCTGAAACTTCCACAAACTGTGAGCTAAATAAACCTTTTCCTCTTGTCATGTTTTTGTCTCAGCAGTGAGAAAATAAGACACCCACATAAACCAAAGGTCATTGGTATTCTCAATAATCTCTAAGACAATACTGGGATCTTCACATCAAAAAGTTTAAGAATGACATTAAAAATAACAGAACATTTCACATGGACTAATGATTACATGTTTTCATGTTATTTATCTCAATTCTGTACTTCAAATCAGGAGTTTGATCATCACAGAAATTTTACTTACCTGACATTGGCGGCGTAAAACAATGCAAGGATGGGCCAGTACATTTTCTGTAAAGAGACTACATAAAATAATTTTTGTACATATGTGTCTACACACAAATTTTATTTACATATATTTCCACATTACTCTTTAATTCTGATATCATCCTTGCCTGAAGAATCATGCATTATTTTGTGTTCTCAATTCTTGAAAGGATTTTTAAAATATTTAGACATTTTTCTAATGGCTGTGCCAATATTCAATATAAAAGAATAAAAACCAGATGTTT
>PVKA01029491.1:0-28259 GCA_004027165.1 Ctenomys sociabilis
ATCTGCTGTAGGGAGGGTGAGTCCCACTGCCTTCCCTCTGGGTTTTATTTACCTGATATCAGTGCTGCAGCCCAGTAATATCTCCTAGGTGAGTTCCTTCTCTAGAATATAGACACAGCTGCTGCTTGGGACTTAGGTTTTCATGGGAAGAGAAGTGTTGTTTGTTAGAAGACTTCCTGGTGCCAGCCTGGGTCGGTGGGTTTCATTGCCCAGTAAGACGGGCCCTCATGCAGTACAGCACCTGTAGAAGAGAGGATGTGACTTGTCTAAGGGCGCTCAGCTGTCAGGAGATGCAAGTGGAGCAGTGGAATTTAGACGGAGGCTCTGTCCCCACCCCTCACCTGCTGCTCCCATCCCAGGTTCTGCCTGTGTCCCTAGGTTCTGCCCTAGGTCCTGCAGCCCGGCCCTCTCCAGCATTCTGTGCTGAAGAAATGCTGTGTGCACTCAGCCTGCTTTTGAGGCTTAAGGTTCTTGGGGCTGCCTGTCCTCCTGAGGATAGACACTCTTTGGGGGAAAAGGAGTCATTCACACTACTTTCCCAAAGAGGACATCAGGGCCCTTGGGACACTTGCAGCATTTCACCAGTGTACCACAGTCCATGTTTTGCTGTTTGCATCTCCTGGGAATGTTGTGTGGCATATTTTTCTGACCCTTGCATTTTAAAGAAAAGATCTATCACTTCTTGGTCTTTTGGCTGAGGAAAAGATCTAAAGAGAAAAATAATCACCTAGCTGTGGTTTGAATATAGTTTGTCTCTTCTAAGATTCACATTGAAATTTAATCCCCATTATGAGATATTAAGACACGGGACCAGGTGGGAGCTTTATGAGCCGATTAACAGATTAGTGGGTCAGTGGGTTATCTCGAGGCTGAGTCTGCTATAGCAGGCCATTTGGCTGTGTCTCTGAAGCGTTCCCTATGCCCCACCTCGTGATGCCCTGTCACACAACTGGCACTCTGCCAGTAAGAAGGCCTTCTGCAGATGTGGCCCCTTGACCTTGTTCCAGAACTGTGAGCCAATATAAACTTCTCAGGAGAACTTACCGCTCTGTGTTCTTATGTTCTTAGCAAAAGAAAATGGACTAAGACAGCCTTAACATCATTAACCTAACAAAACTGTTTTTATTCCTCCCCATTCCCTTCTGATTCCTGGTTACTGTATACAACATCAAAGTTTGGGTTTCTTTAACACTGTACTATAAATCTTTTCCATGTTTCTAGGTAGAGATATTATTGTTAATATTCTTCATAGCCAATTATTCTTCCTCAGTGATATTAAGCCTTGATCACTGTGTGTTAAGTTTGAGGTGTTGTCTAGCTTGTCATTATGATAAATATAGTGAATGTTTCACATCTGTGAGATAATTCTTTCTGTAGGATGGATGCCTGGGAGAGAGCATGCAGGATCCTGGATGAACGATTTTATGTTCTGTACACAATGATAAGGTGACTTCTCTGGTGGCCCATCACTGGCAATGTAATGAACTCCATCTCCATGCCTTTGTCTACACTGGGTTACAGGGCCACACTGCTCCTCCCTGCAGCTCATTCCCCACCCCAACTTAATACATACACATGGTATTGTAGAAGATCCAAGATGACCCCAAATTCTCAGTACCTCTCCCCATGAGAGGAGGAGTCTGAGTCCCTTCTCCTTGAGCCTGGTTGGCCTTAATGATTTGCTTGGCTGATGTATGTGGCAAAAGTTCCGAGCTAAGTTGTAGGAAGCCCCACAGCTCCTGCCCCAGTGCACGAGATGGTAGCTACCATGGAAGACATTTGGCCACCTAAGGAGGCTGCCTGAATATTAGTGAGGCTGCTGTGGCAGTGGGGCCTGTAGTCCCAACCTGCCAGCAGGCATGTACCTGAAGTGTGGAGCCTCTCAATCCACTTGCCAGATGAGTGTCACTGGGCATCCTTAGGGACCCTGAAGAGCAAGAGAATCACTCTTTGAAGTCCTGCTTAAAAGTCATGACACATATCCAATGGTGTTATTTTGAGCCACTAGATTTTGTACTATGGTGCTATGCAATAATAGATAACTGTGACAGAGCCTTTTTGTGTCCCCTCACCCACCCACTTCTGGTAAGAACTATATTCCTTTCATTTACTTTTCCAGCTTATGTTTTCTAGGTATTGGGATTATTTGAATGGTTGACCTTTTTTTTCCCTATCATTTTGTTAGGTACCTGGAAATCTCATTATTTTTCTCTGGAGCAGAACTTTGGCTGTGTCTCACACATACAGCATGCCTGGGACCCTGCAGATCCACCTTCTCATTCACAGCACTAGGACGCACGCATGCTCTGGCCAAGGGACATTGATCTAGTCCAGTGGCTGTGATGCTTCCTCCCAGTTCTTCTGCAATACTGAGGGTCCTGGGTGACTTAGTGAGACATGAGATTTGCTCTCTAAATCCAGTCCCATACCCATACTCATGATATACCAGGGGCTATGAATACATACTAAGCCTCTTTTCAGTGCTCCATGACAAGAAAGCTCTGCTGTGTATATGCACAGTCACCAGGAAACATGAAAACAAGAGATCCCTTTAACCTGGACTGGCTCCTGCAGGAAGATAGTTTGGCTTTTCTTTCTTCTTTTCTTTTCTTTTTTCTCTTTCTTTCTTTCTTTCCTTGACCCAAACTATACTTTTATGTTTGTTTTTTTGGCATATCTTCCATATTTATTCAAAAAAACATGAGCTTATTCTAAAGATACTCAATGCAATGGGCAGTTTCTTATTCTAATTTATTCTAACCTATATGAATTGAAGCATTAATAACATATATGGATTTTTTAATGCATTTAGTATAGAGTCTACAAAGTCTACAGGGTCTCACTATGTAGATTGGATTCGTAGTGATCTGCCTGTGTTCAGCCTCCCCAGAGCTGGGATTACAAGCACGCACCACCACACTCGATATCAGCTTGCCTTGGGGGCGGGACCAGCACGGCACAGGGGGATCAAACCCTGGTCTCTGTGTCTTCCTAAGCAGGCGCTTCATCTGGCCAGCCCATGGAGTTTTAAATAAAGACTGAAACTTACCTTTAAAATATTCACACATTAACATAAGAAAAATCTGAAAACAAGGTAAAAATCCATGAATCTACTGGACATAGTGACAACTATATTTTTATATTTCCATGCTGTTCTTACAACTCATGTGTGTTTAAATGTTATTCCAGTCTTTTCACCTAATATTTTATCATAAGCATTTTGAATGGTCCTTCATAAATTTTGTACCCATCAATTTTTATGGCTATAGAAAACTTCTTCAAGGTTTATATTTAACTACTCTCCTTCCTCCTTTTGAATATTTGGATTGATTCCAGTTTTTCACTAAGCAGCTCTTTGATGAGTACTTTTGTGAATATGGCTTTTTTCCACATTTCAGGGTATTTTCTTAGGCTAGCTTCCCAGAAAAGGGTTATTGAGTCAAAGCCTATGAACATTTTCATGGCATCAATGTATCTTTTGAAGACAGTAGGTGTTCCTTTTCATGAGGTCCCCAAATATAAAAGAGGAAATTTGGTTTACAAAAAATAATATCCCTTCTTACACATGTATATTAACATTTGGGCAAAGGGTCTTTCTGATAATTTTCTAAGTAATTAAATCTTACTCCTTCAAATTAAACAACTATTAAAAGTTACTTCTTTATTTGTTTTTCAGGTAAGTCTCTTCTGAAGCTGATTTATACTTCTGAGCCTTTCTAAAAGGAATCCATTAAACCAACCTGGAGCTTTCCCTCTTTGTAGTCCCCAGGTAAATATTGGAATGGAGGGTAGCTGAGGGGCTGACCCCAAACAAATGACAGGGCCCTCCTATGGGGAATGATGTGCTGGGGTTTCTACAGATTCACCTTTCTATTAGAAACTCGCATCTGTCTCCCATGGAGGCCCTGTAACCTCCTGAAGTTTCTCACGTGACCAACAAAGCTCTCAAGTGGCTTTTCCTGTATTACCTGGAAAGTCAGGTAAGAGAGCCAAGTCTGGAGTAGAGTCTGTTTACTTTTCTTGGGTGGTAGAATGAAGTGTAATGAGTGGAACATGATGAAGAGCCCAGAAGACTCAAATTCAGACTCCAGCCCCGCCCTTATCCGCTTCCTGACCTAAGGAAGGTTGGCTGCTTACCTTCTCTGTGTTTCTGTTTTCCCACTTCTAAAATGAGGGTGACACATGCTGAATCCAGGATAGGTGTGATGATTGCATGGGGTGTGCTGGGAGGAAACCATAAAGGCCCTACTCATATAACTTGGCACAATCTTACTTAGGTAATGAGAGCAGAGGCTGCATCAAAGTCAAGGCAACATTTCAATTGCTTTTGGTGGGGATACACAAACTCCCAAGTCATTGAGAACAGGAGCCTTGGTAGAGCTAGGCTCCTAGGCCTGGGGTTGGATTCTCTGAAACACCAGGTCCTGGAAGAGGGAATGGAGGTGCTTTACAGAGAGCTGTCCAAGTGAGAACACTGAGTCTCCAAATCCAGAAAAACTAAAAGCCGGGATCTGGAGGGACCATCCACGGAAGTGTGGGAATTAGACTCACTATCTGAAAGTAGTGCCTTTTAAACTATTTAACAGTGAAGTTTTGACAGAATGGTTGTTAGGCATGGGGTGAAAATGCCAGGAGGAAGGAGTAACAAGAAGGGATCAGACTAACTTGTGAGTGGATCCTTAGGAATGGATCTGATGTTGGCTGGTTTCTCCCATGGCCAGTATCACACTCCTTGAGGCAGGGTCTGCCTCTGTCCTCGGGCAGCATATACTCCCGTGGTGCTCCCTCTAGGTGATGATAACGTTGCCCGCTGATGCATAATGGCAGGGAAGTTTGGGATGGGTTTGAGTAACATGGTTCAGTGGAGCCAAGAGACACTCACTTATGGCCCCTCCACCTAACCCTGGGTCCTCATTCTCACA
The DNA here is from genome assembly GCA_004027165.1 of Ctenomys sociabilis. NCBI lineage: Eukaryota > Metazoa > Chordata > Mammalia > Rodentia > Ctenomyidae > Ctenomys > Ctenomys sociabilis. The sequence goes on from PVKA01029491.1 coordinate 4,923, forward strand.
TCTTCTCCACTCCATGCCCAACATGGCTGGCTTTATTGTCCACTGTGTCTCAAGAATTTTTGAAAGGGATGGACTCCTCTTCTTTCTGTGCAGGAATGCAAAACAAATGGTTGCCTGAGTGGCCAGGGCCCAGGAAGTGTTCTGGGCAGGCCATTGTGGTAGACCACAATGCCAACTGTTGCTTTTTGATCAGCTGATATTATGAGAGACAGCATGACAGAGTTAGTTGATAAGAGATCTTTGGGGCTTTCTTTTTAGCCTTGAGATTTTTCTGGTACATTATCTGGCACACTGATGAAGGCATTGGGGAAGATAGGATGGAAGACAACCATGGGTGCAAGTTTTTGCCCATGTCTTGTTCAATAGACCTCCTTGTCTGGTCAAATGGAGCCTAGGGGGTAGCTTCAGTGTTTTATTTCTCTAAGGTAAGTAAAGGTTCAGAGCACAGCCTTTGATTGTCTTGGGTTTTGGGATTGTTACAAAGAACTTCTTTTTGGTTCTGGACTGCTTTCCCATTAAAATCTTAGATTCTAAGAACTCTAACTTATTCCTTCTGTGTGGTAAGTGGGAAAATCCATCCAAGAGAAGTCTTGGCAGATTGATTGAACTGGAAACTGCAAATACATCATTGTGAGGATAGTATTTGAAATTGAGGAGTGTTCTGATGCAAGAAATTCCAAGACAAAGTTTAGCAACTAAGTATCATGATAAACAGAAATGTGAACTTTTAGGCCAAGGCAATGAAACTTTAGTGTGTACAAGGACTCCAGCCCTCTCCCAACCTCCAGATATTTGAATTTGTTAATTATTGTGTAGAGATTAGAAATCTGCATTCTTAGCCTTCCCCCCACACACACCGCAAGTGATCTGATGCTGATGGAGCACAGGTTAGAAAGCACCAACAGGAACCAGTGCCTCTAGGTCAAGTGATACCCTTTCCAACAGTGCTTGGTAGGACACGGAGAACCTTAGGACATAATTCCATGATTTGGGCTGGTCTTCAATCTTGGATGTGTGTGTGGAACCAGGTAGGAAAGATCTCCCAAAAGTAGATAAATGAGCTCTGGATAGGCATCAAGACTCTTGGCTCAGGCTTTGTGTGGATTAACTATGACTCTGGGCAAGTCCCTTTCTCCTTTTGGGCATGAACAGATCTGAGCTGGGACACTTCTGAGCACTCTGCTAGACTTGGTGTTCTATAATGCTAAAGTTGGCTTTTTATCATAGCAGACAGACAAAAGCATTCAATAATACTAACAAAGTAGCAAAATGTTTAATGAATTGCTAAGCACCCAAGTCATTTCATTTGGTGTATTCAACCATTCTGTACTATTATGATTGTTTTTCAATTAATGAGACTTGAGGACCAGAAAGGACAAGTCACTCAATCTAAAATCATAATCCAGTAAAGAACAGTGTCTATATTTAATCTTATTAAATAAATAAACAACCTATACAGTTTGTGTTTGCATTCTTCGCACTGTTCACATGCCAGCATTGGACAGTGTTCTCTGTTCTTTGGAAATGACCTCTGTCTCCCGCTTTCTGTGACTTTTGGAGGCCCCAAGTCATCTTCAGTATGGAGGGCAATTCCCTGAAAGCTGACATTCTTGTGCTTACCTCTGACACAGGCTCTTGTGTCTACTCAAGTTGTGGTTGTAGTAGACTTGTGTACAGCCTATGTTCTGCTTCACTGACCAGAATAGGAAATTCATCCCTCAGTCAATGCCATGGAATGCAAGCTAAGTAGGAGCCTTCTAATTTCTCCTCAGGACTGGGCCACCTGGCCTCAACATGTGTTCCTGGCCTGCTTCACCATCCAGAGCTCAGGCCTCCCATTCTCCTGACAGAGCTTCTCAGCTCTTGCTCTTCTGTCTTCATCCAGGTTTTGCCAAAACAGAGCTTTATCAAAGACAATTGTTCTATTTCACTAGGGAGCTAAAAAGTCCCAGGAACAAGAAAAGATGGAAAGAAGCAGGAAAGAAGGAAGAGTAAACATGCAGTAGTCCTCATAAATGTCCTGAGAAAGACATTCTCAGGAAACTGTCTTTTGAGCAATTGCTTCTCAGGGTGGCTTTATCTGGGAAAGAAAGGGATACATATTTATTTACCCACTGTTCCTATCTCCCATTATTGAAAAGTTTTCCACATATTATTTCCTCTTGCTTTTCCGGGGGTCTGTATGTGGTACCAAGTGACTCCTGCAGTGTCACCTGCCTGGGGATCAGTGGAGAAGTCACAAAGCAAGAGGGAGCGATGAGCGCTGCTGTAAGTGAAGGCACCATGAGGCTGCACTCCCGCTTGCTTGCTTCAAGTCTATTCTGAGGGGACCCTGACAGCAGTGGCTGTGGTGGAAACAGCCCTCTGGAAGCAGGTTGTCCTCAGAGGACATGGCATGGAGCCTCAAGGACCTGAGAGGTGCACTGGGATGGTGCCATCCACCGTGGGCACCTAGGATGCTCATGCCCAACCCCCAGTGGGCTCAGCTCCTACCCAGTACTCCATCTGTAGGTTTGCTTTCCATAGCTTCAGCTACCTGCAGTCAATAATGTCCCACAAAATATCAGACAGAAAATTCAAATAATAAACAACTCATACACTGAAAATTATGTTCTGTTCTGAGTATCACTTTATCTTATCATGTAGGCATCAAGCCATCTATACCACTGCAAGAAGGCTGAGTAGAGTTTAACTACTTGCCAGTCTACTTCTTTAAAGACAGGATGACCAAAAATTGCATTTTCATTACTTTTTGTAAGATAATACAACAGGAAATATAAAACCACAGTTGTATCAAATTTATCCCATACAAGAGTCTGCTGGTTGGAATGACACTTGCAGAATAATCAGTACATAAAAAGACACACTTTCTGAGTGTCACTCAGGGTAAACTGTTAAGTGGTTAATAAATTATGAGGGAAGATGCTATAGGTATTACTGCATTATATTTCAATAATTGGTGTTTTATTGGGTTTTGTTGTTAATCTCATACTGTGTGCAATTTATAGACTAAATTTTATCATAAATATGTGTGCCTAGGGAAAAACATGTATCTGTCGGTTTGTTACCATCTGCAGCTTCAGGCCTTCACTGGGGTCCTTGAATGCATCACCCATGGTTTGGGGGGCAGAGTGCTCACCTGTTCCAGAGGACAGGCCTCATTTTCTAAGATGAGAAGTACAAGTCAAGGACATCCATTCCAACTTGAAGCCAACTAAAATCCCTAAAAGGAGGAGTCCACCAAGTTAGGGTTCCCCAGCTGAGATTGGCCTCCCTGCCCTCCCCAGAGTTCCTTTGTTCTCTGCCAGCACTCGGTACCCTCTGGCCTGGCTGACTAGCGAGGTGGTGTGGCCCTCCATCCTTTAAGGCTGTGACTCTTCCTGCATTAATTTGTTCTTGTGCCCAGTTATTATCACTGCAGGATACAAAAGTGCCAAGACATGCCCTAGGATGTCCCCTGGATCCTAGACTTAGCCTCTTTATCTGTTGGTGTTCTTGTGGCTTCTGGCAGTAGTCAGGATGTATTTTTCCACATGTATATAACCTCTCTTCTTTTTTTTTTTCTTTGTATTCTTTTGGCCTGATTGCCTATTATATGAGCAGCTCAGTGTGAACTTGTGCTAGACATAACTTCAAGTTTAGTGGCCTCACTGTATCCTTTGGGAAACTTCTACCAGGCACCAGCAGAACTACCCAGCAAGATCCCAAGTTTCTGGGAGAGTTAAAGATCTTAATCCATCTCTTGGTCTTGAGACCCTTCATATCTGGGGTTCTGAATCAGAAACTTCAACTGACTGCCAATCAAAACATTTTTTAAAAAATCCGTCTGCATTGCAAATGCAGTTTTTCCTGCCACAATTCCCTAGACAGCACAGTTTAATAGCTATTTATAGAGCACCATTATTATATTACAAGTATCATAATTATCTAGAGGTGATTTAAAATATAAGGGAGAAAGGGCATAGATTATCTTCAAATATTATACTATGCTATGTAAGAGACTTGAGCATTTTTTTGATTTGGGGGCCTGTGGTCATAATGGAGCATATATTCTCTGCACATATTAAAGGATAACTATTGTGGTAGATTGCCAACTGGTGATCAACTTGTTACACCCAGCTGTACTGAACCAGCAATGGTTCTGGGTGTGAGAGACCCACCTAAGGATTGCTGCCAGCAGCATAAGAGGCAGAACTGGAGAGGAGCTTGATGAAGCTGTTGGAAAAGCTGTTGGTTCTTTTGGGCTATTCTGCCAGGAGACCTTGTTGCTGGCTTTGCTGATGAACTTGGCTATTTTTATTGGAGGAGCAGCTCAGGACCTCACTGTCACTGAGGTTGACTGCAGTTCATTTTGGAAGAGCTCTGGTCCTCATCTTGAGCATCACTTCTTGGCTAGAGAGGGAAGATGGTAAATAGCTCAGTCTCCTGGAGAATCTCGTCACATTGGCTTTCCTGATGGGAGCTTATCTTTCCTCATTGTGGGAGGAGCTCAGGACCTCACTGTTGCTAAGGATGTGTGTACATTATAGTTTGTGTCTAGGTGTCCCACCAAAGTCTCATGTAGTCATGGGGCTGATCTCTAGAATTTATGATTAACTCATGATCCACTGGATTATGGGTGTGAGTGCTGTTGGGATTAGGGGTATAAGTGCTTTACCCAGCCTGGGGCAGATAGCCTGAATGCAGCAGACAGACTTGTTCTCCACAGCCATTGTTGCTACTATACCTCCTTTTGATCTCTGCTCTTTGCTGCTGCCATGAAAGTTTGCTTTCTGCCATGTGCCACTCTGCCTTGGAGCCAGCTGAGTATGAACTGAAATCTCTAGTAACTGTGAGCTAAATAATCCTTTCCATTCTTCATTTTGGGTGTTGGGTATTTGTCCCAGCAATGAGAGAAGAGTAACTGAGACAGTGTGGTACTTGTTGAGGGAGCTCTTGTGCTTACCTTGAGTGTTGCTTCCTGGCTCCAGTTCAGATCCTTCATTCTGCTAACATAGACTTTCCTGCTTTTACCACTGACCTTTGGGCCTTTCCAACACAGATCCATGAAGAAGGCCTGCATGAGGCCTTGTCATGGGCTCTAGGCCTCCAGTTGGACTTATGGGAGTTACTGTTATGTGTTCTAGGTTTTCATCTGGACTCACATAGGATATTAGGATCCAGGCCCTCAGCTGGATTCTTTGGTCTTTAGTGTGTTGATAGATTTTCTTCATTCTCCGTGTATGATTCTTTGCGTGATTTATTATAAAATAATCTTATAAAATGTGTCTTATATCTTTCCCTTGCAAAACCCCAAACTGCAACAACTCTTCTGGCCCCTGGAGGTAGCCACCTGTATTGGCCATTCAATGCTTGAGCCTACCACATTCAGGAGGAGATAATCTCATTGGAATAGATACAGTGAGCTTTTGTAGAATCCTTACATTAGTAACTTGATTTGTGTTGAGGAAAAATAGTCAAGTGGAAGTCCTTGAATTGATTCCCCTTTCCTCCACTTCAAGAAAGTAGATAAGAAACAATGCTGCCTCCTAGGAAGTACCTCAGAGATTAGAGCTATCACCAAGACTTGCACGGTGCAGGTAAGGTAGATTTTATATATGTATATTTCCATTAACTCACATATGGGGACCTGCAAAAGCCAAATGCATTGTGGCAGATGATAGTAGACTTCTGTAAACTTGTCCAGATGGGAGCATCAACTGCAGCTGTCATGACAGATGTAGAATGTTTACTGGAACATAGCAACAGAGCCTGCAGCATGTTAAATACAACATGTTCTGGCAAAAACAATCACAGGGAAGGTTTTTAAAAATTCACTTTCATGCCAAGGACAGTAGTATATATTTAGTATTTTGTCCTTTGGGGTGTGTTAATGCTCCTATTCTGTGTTATAAGAGTCTATAGGGATTTAGATTCTGACACACTTTAAACTATACTGCCAGTACCCATTCCTGGTGACATCATGTTAACTGGTGCCAGTGAGCAAGAAGTGATAACTTCCTGAGATAACTTTTTAAGATATGTGAATGTGCCCGAGTGTGGAAGATAAACTTCAGCATCTCCTGTCCTGGGCCACCCATGCAGTGATGTCAGAAGCAAAGCCTTCTGTGCCTCAGTAGCATTGGGAAAGGCACCTGTAAGGAGCAGAAAGGAAGGAAAGGGGTGTGAAGCAGGGAAGGAGGGAGAACTCTAAGAGAAATTAGATACAACCAATGATTCAGCATTGGGAGACCATCTTCCAAGATGTCTTAGAAAATACTTGCTTAGATCATTTGTACATAGAAGAGAGAGAAAAATGTATTTATTGAAGTCCATTGGCTAAAAATTCATGCTGGGGTATAATTTGTACCACACTTGCAGCTGGCTTTCTGGGATGCTGAACAGACAGTGAGCGTGTTACACTTTTCTAGCAGCAGTGAAACCCTGGGATGAAAGTACATGGTGTTGGTTGAAGCAAGGGTGGCAAGCGTACCTGCCAGTACTAGTGAGAGTCAGGTAAGGCTGGTCACCATGAAGGGAACTGGGCATAATACCAGTGGCTGAAGACCCTGGAAAAGGGAAAGTTGATAGAAGCTGAAATGGCATCTTGTATTTTAGTTCAGGGTCTCACTATACAGATTGGACTCATAGTTTTCAGCCTCCCAAGTGCTGGGATTATAGGTGCACACCACCATGCCCAGTCTCAGTTGCGATCTCAGTTTCATCGTGCCCCGGGGATAGAGCTGGCATGGTATGCTGAGGATGGAACCCAGCCAGCATCTGTAGTCTGTTGAGCTATCTAGTTGGCCCTTAAAATGGCATGATTCTTCCAGAAGCAGAGCCTGAGGCAAGGATTCCACTCAGAAGTTAATTTGGTCAGTTTTTCCAAGAAACTCTGGAGGGGAGTCGGAAAGTGACATGGCCTTTGTGTCCCCACCAGCTAAGTAAAGGAGCTGAGGTTCTTTTCCACCTGTTCTTGCAGGTCACTGCTTGAGAGCTTCTATGTGGGAAAGCTAATTCTGCTTTGCTTGTGGGAAGAGCAGGCTCCAGGAACCATGAAACGTGCTCAGGTAAAGGGACAAGGCTGCTGTGCCAGAAGATGGCCACCATGCACATAAGTGACAGAAGACGGATTGCGGACAGGATACTGGAGTGCCTCATAGGTGTCTGCTACATCCCCTCTTCTGTTTTTTATTGTTTTCCTTTGTGTATGCATGCCCGTGTTGGTGTTTGTATATGTAAGTGTGCCCCTTTTCCCACCTGGACTGTTAGATTTCCAAATCCATCATTCTCTGTTGTGCTGACTGAATTAACTGTTCTTAGTCCATGGTCCTCTTCTATGTGTCCAAACACACCAATGTGTTCAGCATCATGAAAGGGCCCTTCTGGGAAGGCAGTGGTGAGTTTAGTCGTTGTTTTCTCTCGGTTATCTACACAGCAGCCATTTTCTTTTGTTCTTCCAGTAGGTTCTTTGCCAGTCAGCTAGTGAAGTCTATTTTGCTTTTTCACTCATTAAATCATTTGATGGTGCAAGCTTTGGGTATCTCCTGTGAGTTCTCTCTCCAGTACGTCACAAGGGGGTATCACACCCACATGCAGAAGAAACTCAGCCTCATAATGACACACATTATATTCTTGGTAACTTCTTTCCAAACTTGGTTTTGGAAATTTCTTTTCACAGATTTCTCGTGGATTTCTGTGCCACTCCCAGCTGCTTCAGACAGACTGGAAAACACTTTTGGATGCAGAGTTTTCTGGAATGTTTGTGTGGATGACAGGGACATGAATAGCCTCTTAATGTAATTAAGACCTGGAAGAGCTGGGACATAAAATCCCTTGTCTCCACAATCTAAATCTTACAGATTATACTGAACCATGGTAAACAATTTAGACTAGCTTGGGTATGACATGATACTTCCTTTTGGCTATTTCTACTTCACTTTGAATGGAAGGAAATCGCTTAAGCCCTCACAACGCTGTCTGGCAGGAGGCAAAATCCCTGGCTTGGCTTCCTGCATCCATCTCTCCCACACTCACAGCTGGGATCCTTTGCACCCCTCCCCACTCCAGCATCCAGGCCTGAGACCCTCCCTTGTCCTCCATCAAGCAGAGGTCATGATTCTCTGTTCTAGGCTGAATTCCAAATTGAGACACACCCCCCCCCTTCTTGTCTATGCACATGGTCTGGCTTCCCAGGTAGAAAAGATGTGAAATCAACATCGGCATTCATCCTTTTTCAGTCACTTGTAGGGAGAAATGACCTCCTGAGACTTTCATGTTTAGGTTCTATTGAACTGAGTGTCAGATACTTATGCAGAGCCAACAAACTATGAAATGTGCACACAAAATTTCCCTTCTCAAGTCATAGAGAAATCTTCTACCCCATCCCATTTTGAATCTATGTATCTTAGATTCAAAAGTTGAACATCAAGCCCACCAATGAAAACACAGTATATGCCTTCATCCTGCGGGCAGCAGTCACAACTTAGGCAAGCAAGATGATTTTGTAATGGCTCCTTGGTTTTCGTACTTTGCAAGGTAGACACTTGATTTGTGTATTAAACATGTAGAAAAAATGTCGTTCCCCATTTTAAGTACAACCATATATATATTTTTTGCTTTACCCATTTTTAAACAGGAACATGAGACTTCATCTGCTCTGCTTTTCTCTTTCTTATAAGCAAAGAAAAAGTGCTCATGTTGTTAACAGCCTAGGTGTTGAGAACAGCAGGGAGCTACGGGGACTGTGACAAATGGAAGAATAGTGTCTAAGCAGAAGCAGCGGTCAGAAAGACCCACGGAACAACTATGCCATCCTAGCTGAGGGCGCTTTTCCTAAGCAGTAGGAAAGAGTTCTAAGAAAGTCAATTATATTCCCACTTGACTCAATATTTTCTAAGCAACCAAGAAATACAAGACCAAGAAAGACTATTCCGTATGGTGAAAGACTCATAATGAAATAAGATTATGCCCACCAGAGTGACTTCAAGTGGGAGAGAACTCACATTCACCAAGAATGGGAACAGATTTTAAAGAAGTAAGTGGATAATTTCATTGGAATGTACTTTGCCTTTTGGGTTAGGCTCATGTAAAGGCCACCCTAGCTGTATGGCTGCTTGCTCTCCGTGTGTCAAATCTTTTAAGATCTCTGTCTGGGGTCCAGCCTCTCCCTGCCAGGTGTGGCCGCCCAGACGGTAAGAACAGTGTTACAGGCACCAAACCCTGGGCACTTGTGGTCTCTGAAACCGGACACAGAAGTGCACACCTGTAATGCCAGTGCTGGGGAGGCTGAGACAGGAGGATCACTATAAGTCCAAGCTGTGTAGCAAGACCCTGTACCAAATAAATAAATAAGCATCAGCAGCAGGGTCTAGGGTCTAATAAGCACCGAGCAGCCTGCTCCAGGCCCTGATAAATGCTTCCATTTCAGCAACACCTCGGGTCTTGCCTCAGGGCAGAAGGTTTCTCCTCCCTATTCACAGAACTCGCACCACAGCTAGGGTTCAACCCAATGTGCCACCAGACCCAAACTCCTGGTAACTCTCTCAATGCCAGGGAACTCGCTGTGCTATAAGGATCCGCTGACTTCCACATTTGAAGACCTATTCCGGGTCCCCTTTCTTCTCTAGTGACACTTCTCTTGACAATCACTGGGGATGGCTTGGTAAAGTACTTGACCTCTCTGGACCTAGTTGCTCCATCCATAAACTGGAGACCGGCGAAGGGTGGCTGAATTAGACTTTTCAGGAGTCTGTTTGTAGTAAATGTTCTGGGATTCCAAACTGCTCTGGAACGCCATGGCCCGGGAGGATCTTCGTTATGTGTGTCACCCATGTCCTGCAAGGATGCGGCCACTCCTGGGCACTCCTGGGTCAGGCGCTCATTCCAGCTGCGTGATGTGGAGCTATTCAGTCCCTTGCCCTGTGAACCTCAGTCTCCTGGTCTGTCCCATAAAGAAATCAGCCTCTCTGGACTACTGGCTTGAAGGGAGAAGGGACTACCTATAGGGACGCCTCAGGGACAAACTTGGAGGGGGGTGGTGGCCTGGACTGCCTAGAGGGGCGCACTCTGCGCTTTTCTCACGTATTACGTAAGGCCTGGGGGGTGGGGGGTGGAAGCAGCGGCGGGAAGGCGCACCGCGGCTGGGGAAAGGGGCGTGGGGACGCTAGCGCGGCGGGGATCCCCGGGAGGTCTGGCGTAAGTGCGCCGCCGCTGCCCGAGGTGGGGCGCGCGGGGGCGAGCGCTGGGCTCTGCAGAGTCGGGTTTCAGAGCGCGGTGATTCAGGAAGCGGGCAACTCTGAGCCGGGATCCTGAGGCAGCCGAGCGCCGCCTTTGTTCCTGCAGGTTGGGCGAGCGCAGAGGCCAGTGCTCCTTGGTCTTCATCCTCTGCGGAGCCTCCCGCCGTGCTCTGTTAGCCGCTCGTCTTCGAGCGCTCCGCAACCCCGCGCCATGGCGCCAAGGTGGGACCCGTTTCCCCGCGCCCAGGTGCCCTCCACCCCATCCGACCTCCCTCCTCACTTGCTCTTCCTCTGCCGCTTCTTGCAGAAGCAGCTGGCGCTTGCGGTTGCTGCTGTCCACCTCCGCCCTGCTGTCCATTGTCACCGGGACACGCGCCTCGACAGGTAAGTGTCTCAGCCTGAGGGTGGCACGGGCTGCCTTCGCGCCCTGGGGAAGTTCGTTTGGGTGGCGGGCGCCGCTGCAATGCGCGCCTCATTCCTGGACATAAAAGGGAGTCCTTGGCGCTCCGTGCACTAGGCGGTTCTGCCAGAGGCATCCTCGGGCATGTGCAGGGCTTCCAGCTGCGAATAGGGTCCCTGGGAAGCTGCGGTGTCTAACTTGGGCCGGGCGCCTCCCCTTTGGGGCAGAGAGGGGCTTTGGAAGCTCGGTGACATCGCCAGCAGAGACAGCCCCCAGCGCACCCTGTGCGCACTCAGCTTGTGCGCGCTGGCTGGCTCCTGGAATGGGCAGGTCTGATGTCCCCAGGAGTCAAAGGTGCAGAAGCATGACCACCAACAGGGACACCTGGCAACTATGCCGTGCTCCAGGTAGCGGAACTGAATCGCTCTTGTGCTTAAGTTAGCTGCGAGTTACATAGGGGATCCTGTCCACTGTGTGCAGTAGAACCATAGGCTGTGTCAAGAGCTGCAGGCCCAGGGCCAGGGAATCTGCTCTTTTATTCTTTGGGCCTCAGTTTCCCCATCAAGATTCAGAAGCTGCAGAATGATTAGCTGAGTGAGTTAAGAAGGGATTCTACTAATGTCTGAACAGAAATTGTGGATTACTAATTGAGCTGTAAATTTGAACAAAGAATTTCCTCTGTGCCTCAATTTCTACATCTGAAAAGGGGAAATAATTAAACTATCTCACCCTCTGAGGATGCTGTGGAGGTTAAAAAAGAAATTAGAAACAATTCTCTTTCTATGCTCCTGGAGTATAGTAGGCACAAAGAAAGTGATAGAGATTACCACTTGATCCTTGCAGTAGTTATGTTGTGGAAGGCGGTGCAGGGTATCACAGTGCCGAGATTGGGAGAGAGTTTGAATGCAGCCGGTCTGAAAGCTGGAACTTGGACCCAGGCTCCAGGCTCCTGTTCTCGCCCAGCCATGTACTCTTGCAGGCGAACCAAGCTCAGCGAACAGCAGCCTCCCACTGACCCCTTTTGGATTTAAGAGATTAGTACAGAGCCTCAGTCCAATAAAGTAGTGTGAAGCCTGGAAACAGCCAGGGGCTGCTGGAGGATTGGAAGTTGAGCAAGGGGCCTTGGTTAACTCTCTGTGTGCTTGATGACTTGTCTTCTGAGAAGTAGGACCCAAATGGAGTGAAAGCTTTTCCTGCCAGAGTGCCCAGCCTGGCATTTCTTGCAGATCAAAGGGCAGCTGGAGCACAGTCTTGGCCTCCCAGCACCATGGCCTGTGGCAGAATGTTACAGCTACACATGTGATGTCAGGCACTGCCAACTCAGCTGCAGAGACAGCTCCAGCTTCTGTGGTCTTCTGTGAACTTTGCTGCCACCCCTGCTGCCTCAAAAGGAAGGGGTCTAGGGAAAGAAACTTCAGTGTTTCCCTCTCTTTCTTGAGTTTGTAGCCTGGTGCCCTGCTGTTAGGCAGGAAGTCCTGTTCCCATCCATAATATAAAAAGGGAGGGCCAGGAAACCCTCAGGAGGGCCATTTACAACTCCCGGTATTCACTTCCCCTTTAGGAATATGACTGGAGTTCCTGGAGGTGTCAGCCATGCGAAGTTTGCGAGCCATTTAATATGGCTAACACTCATAAAACGCTTTGTGCGTTCAGGTGGAGTGTGAACGTGTTCCTATTTCATTCATCCAACCCTTCCTGTCTCTCCAGGAGGTGGGGGCCAAAGACTGTTACTGTCACTGATTTTTGAATATGCACACTGAAGTCACATGCACACTAGCTTCAGAGAGCCTGGGAGAGGATCTGAACCATGTAGTCTGACTCCATCGTCCTTGCTGTCAAGCATTCTAATATTCAGCTAGAGGAGCTTCCCAGATGGAAAGGGCTGTGGGGACCCCAGTCTCTAGTGAGCCTATCATCAAAGCGTCATGGTCATACTACAAGCCCATAGCAGAGCAACACTCATGGCCATGGTCCACCACCAAGGGGAGGCTCAGAGATAGCTTGTGATTGGCCTAAAGCCACACAGCTGCTCCTGTGTTGGTCCATATCAACCCTTCTTATCTGTTTGTGGACTCCATAACTGACAATTTCTCCTATGGGTCTACTGGCTATTGAAAAAGTTGCTAAGACAGTAGAGCACTAATTTGAGGCAACAGAGTTCTAAGTGTTTTGTGTGAATTAACCCTCCATCTGTACAACAACCCCATTCACCAGCCTGTTTCACCTAAGAGGGTACTGAGGCACAAAGGGATTTATCCAAAGGTGATTTCAATTTGGAGTCAGAGGGTCTGGCCCAGCATGTGCGCTCTTAGCCACTGTGCTCAGCCCTCAAGCCAGCTGGCTTATAAGTTATGAGTTTGTTGCATTTTCAGAATTTGGCATTTTCTTGGAAGTTAAACATGACACTCCACAACCTAGTGATTCCACTCCTAAATACTTACTTTAGTGAAAGAAAAGCATATGTCCACCCAACAACTCCTCGGTGAATACTCGTAGCAGGGTTCTCTGTAATGGCTCTAATGGAAGACATACTAGCTCATCAGGTGACAAAGAGATGAACAAAATGTGGTACATCCTTTCAATGAAATACTATGCAGCCAGCAAAAGAGATGACATGCAGATCTATGTTCCAATACAGAAAAACTTTAAAAGTAATAAGCTTAGTAAAAGAAGCCAGACATAGAAAACTACACATTGTTAGAGTTTGTTTGCATGGAATTTCTAAAAAGGCAGAGATTGAGCACATTGGGGGTTGCTTGGCCAGGGATAGAAGCTGGGAGTGTGTGCCAATGAGAGGGGATTTTCTGGGGAATAGGTTAGAGCTGGACTGTGGGTGTGGCTGTGTGATCTAAACTTACTAAAATTCACTGAACTGTACACCTAAACTGGCTGAGTTTCGTAGAAAGTCTTCTGCACCTCAGCAAAGCTGTTTATGAAAACCAAAGCAGGCATTTCCCCAGGGCATGCAGACTCCAGATCCGGCAGGGTGTCCTGTGGCACTGCTAGTCAGCTGGCACAGAGCTGGCACCCAGCTTGCAGCTCTCAGCAGCCCATTGCTGTAACAACAGGCCCTGAGTTCCAGCTGGGTCCTTCCGCACCTCCGGGTCTTCAGCTTCCCTGTCCCTTGTGTTTTTCAGGAATATCCTGGTGGTCCAGGGCAAGGCTTTCCTTACTGGGTGGAACCCAGGCATACGATGAGCTGCAGATAATGAATATGTCAAAAAGGGGATCTTTGTAGGCTTCCTGATATTCTTCCTCATAGCCCCCACCAGAAAATATTCCAAACACTGGGAAATGTGGCTTTCACCACTGACTCTCTCTGTAAGCTAAAATGAGTCACTTTCCCCTTTCTGAGACTCAGTTTTCCCATCTATAAAATGGGGCAGTAAGATTGTTTTCCTTCTCATTTAAAGAATTAAGAAACAAAACAGTGTTTACCTAGCATGAAGTTTAGTTATTCCACGTTTAGTTCAGTAAATACACGCTGAGCACTGACTCTGTGCCCTGGCTGGGGACAGAAAGGAGCTGGGCACTAAACTGCCTCAGGGGCTTCTCATAGTTCACAGGGAAATGGGAAGGGTCATAGGCAGTTGTGATGCAGTTTTCCTACAGGTCTTCTCAGTCATATTCTTCAGATCCCATGTGCAAGGGCTGCTGTCAGCCCAGCGTGGCCCCATGTCCCTAGTGGATCAAGGTTGCAGCATGGCATTGCCCCTCCCTGTCCCTGATTTTACAGCAGGGTAGAGTACAGATCTGCTGTTTGGGAGGCTAAGGACCTCTTCGGGGACAGGGCTGGCACTGTTATAATTTGTCCCTGTGAATAAAGTGCTGATGTGTGCAGCTTCATTGCTTTTCTTTAAACTGCTTTATTGTGAAATATCGCATCCACTCAGAAGGGGGTCTGCTAAAGTGTAGCGGTGTGTCCACACCCCAGGTCAGGCACAGGCTGGCCCCCTAGTTCCAGCCCCCTGGTGCTCTGGTCTTTCTTCCCTCCTCTCAGAGATAAGCCTCACCTCGGCTTTCATGTCACTGCTTCCTTGCATTTTTTACAATAACTGTAGCTTGTGCCCTTAAATTCTTAAACTCTCTTCTGCTGAATTTTGAACTTCTGGCAGGCAAGCTGTTTTCTTCAGTGTCTGGTTCTGGTTTCTTCAAGGAATAGTATGCCTTTGCAATTTCCTCATGTTGCTTCATGCGACAGCCATTGGTTCATCTCCACGGCTGCCCAGAACAGTGCACCATTGTGTGAGCACACCAGGCCTCCGTAACCCTTTGCTCTGCAGGAGCACTTGGGCTGTGACTGTCGTGGGCAGCATGGGTCTCCATGCATGCACACGGAGCTCGCTCTGCTCTGTGCCTAGGAGTGCAACCCCCGATCTTGGTGCTCACTCCTCCATGGCCACGAGAGGCCCCGCTCCTTCCTGCTCTCGCTAGCCCTTGGTCTTGGAACTGGACATAATTTCAGCATTTCCAATAGATGCATATTTACATCTTACTGGACTCTTAATGAACATATTCCTGATTGTTAATTAAGTTGAACACCTTTTCGTCTGCTTAGGGACCATTTGCATATCCTCACTTAACACTTGTATGGAGGTAAAGTCCTGTCACATAAGCTGACCATTTTAAAGTGTAGAATTCCTTGGCATTTAGTGCATTTATGCAGTCATTGATTCTATTTCCAAAGCATTCTTGTGACCCCCAAAGAAAGCTCCATACCCATTTGGCAATCACTCTTCCGTCTCTCCCACCTCCACCTCTAGCAACCACTAGCTTCTGTCTGTCCTCAGGGGTTTGCCTGTGCAGCATATTTGTATAAATGGACACACCCAGCATATGACTCCTGTGTCTGGCTTCTTCCATTTAACATAATGGTTCAGGGCTCATCCATGTTGCATCGTGTATTGGTATCTCACTCCTTTGTATGACTACATAATATTCCATTGCACATGTACCCCACAGTTTGTCTTTCCATTCATTTGTTGATGAACATTTGGGTTGCGCCTGCATCTTGGTGATGTAAACAGTGTTGCCATGAACATTTCTGTACAAGGAACATTGAGTAGTTGCTTTTTCCTTCTGTCAGATCCATACCTGGGAGAGAAGTTTTTGAGTCATATGTCAATTCCATGTTTAAGCTTTTGAGGAATTCCCAAGCTATTTTCCACCATGGTTATACCATTTTAACATTCCTACCAGCAATATTATTGGGCAGTCATTTTTCCACACAGCACTAATACTTTTATTTCAGGCTCATAGCCCTCTGGTGTTGGTGGTGGTGGTGGTGGTGGTGGTGGTGGTGGTGGTGGTGGTGGTGGTGGTGTGTGTGTGTGTGTGTAGTTGTGTCTCATTGTGGTTTTGATTTATATTCTCACATGACCTATGGCATCGAGCATCTTTTCAAGTGCATGCTAACCATTTGGGTATCTTGCGTGGATAAAGCTTGGTTTCAATGAAAGCATATGCGAACAGTTCAGGACCTTACTCTAATGACATCACTGTGCCCCCTGGCACTCGATGTCCTTTCCTGCATGACAGAGAAATGGAATGGAGTCATGCCTGCAATTCCACATCACTGGTCTCTGTTCTCCATCTCCCACAGTACGATTGTCCAGAGTTAACTGCTTGGCTCTGGCCATTTTGCCATTATTCTAAACAGCGCTGCTGGGAACATCTTCAGACAAATGGCCTTTGTGTTCTCTTTGGATTATTTTCTTTAACTGTACTCCCCAGTGTGGACTTGTCCATCAAGGAACAGAGCTAGTTAGATAATTCTTATTATATATTCAGAAGACTCTTTCTTAGATGCCAATTTAATCATGCTATCCTTCATATAATTACTGTGTTGGACTCTCAGTGCAGCTGGGATGGGGTCATGCCTCTTGCCTCACAGTGCTGTGTTTCTCATAAGAAACACAGAGTCCCTCCTGGGCTCGCACCAAACCAGTCTTCTGTGTGATATTTGTGCCTTTGCATAAGTCACATTGTTTTGGACAATGCCTTTCCTGTAGTCTACCTGGAGACCTCCATTTTTCCTCAGTATTCTGCTCTGGGAAGCCTCCCTCCCAGGCACACTGAGAATCTCTTGAGCTAGGCTTACAGGGGTCAGGCGCAGTGGCTGTTGGTTTAGCCTTTGTCTCTTCTGCTGCAGAGCAAGGACTGGACATATTCAGCTCAGAATCCCAGAACCTAGCACAGGCCCAGCACAAAATGAGCACTCAGTAAACTTTCTCAGTGAAGCAAAGCAGAAAGAGTGCACCGGTCTAGACTGCGGGCTGGAGCATCGACTCTCCATGTCTTCAGTGGTGTGAGGGTTAACCCAGGTCTGCATAGCTCTGCTAACTGTAGAGTAATGGCTGAGTAATAAAACATGAGAGGCCTTTTAATTCTCTTTCACAATACCTCGTAAGATTGGAATTCACATTAATGGGTTTTGCTCTTTATTATATTAATTGTAGAAGCAGTTTATTGCTAGCTTATCTATGCCCGTCTTATTCCTGATAGCTCCCCTTGTATTGAATATTATGAAATTATAGTTTTCCTTTTCTGGCTAAAACACATGAACTTGATTTCCAATTGTTTTAATTTCGATAGCTTGATTCATTCAGAATGGACCATGGATTAGGATGCAATAGAAAGTCATGTTGTTTTTTTTTTTTTTCCAAAATGGTACCGAGTAAAATCTAAGCCATTTCCTCATCATTGTGTCACTTATCACTGAGAAAAATATATATAGTAAAAATTGTTTACCTTAATGATTTAAATTTAGCTCTGTAATCTCAAAGCTATCAGTCACTTTCTTATGCATGTGTGTGTGTGTTTAAGTCTATATAGCATTGAGATTATTGTTATATAATATGTTTTAAACTCTGATAAGGGAAGCCACCCCTACCTCTTTCTTGATGAGATTAAGTTTTTAGTGTAAGTTGATTTTTCAGATAATTTCCTCATAATATGTTGAGTACTAGGAGTGTACTAGTGGTGGTGGGTAGGTGAGGGTTGTACAAAGGGAAGCAATGTACACGAAACTCAATGTAGACGTTAGTGTGCATCAGGAGAGTGAATATGCAAACAAGTGTTCCAAGTCACAGCACGAGAGAGTGGGGTCGGAGCTATTTCTGTCAATGAAGAGCCCAGGGAACTAGATGGCGAGGTGTTTAAATGAACCAGGTTTGTTGACTGATAACCTTCCTCTGCTCTATCCCAAATGGAGGGAGGGGAAGGAGACAGAGAGAGAGCCAGAGTCAGAGACAGACATAGAAAGACAGAACAGAATCTAGGGTTAGAGCAGAGCTTGGGAGAAGTCCAGCCCTCTTCCTGGACAGCATTAATGAGAGACACACATAAGCTCAAATCACTTAATAAGTGAAGTCCACTTATCATTCCCATCAGAACCCAGATCGGCTCAACCCAAACCAACTCAACACCATTCAACTCAACCCAGCTCAACTCAAGCCAAGTCAGCTCAACCTCACTCAAATCAACCCAACTTAGCTCCACCCAGCTCAACCTAATCTACTCCTATCTGATTCATAGTTGTTGCATGCCAGAGACAGACAGGATAGAAAAGTGTGATGTCTACCCACAGTTCTTGGCTGCTGTTCTCCTGGGGGTGGTGGGGTAGCTAAAGGGCTGCATGGGTCCCAGGGCCCATCCTAGAGGGATTCATAACCCCATGGAGGTGGTGTGCGTCAGCTGGCTTGAGGGCTCGGGAGTGTGTCTTGAGTGTCTCAGTGCAACCAATGTGAGAACACATACACTTCTGCCACAGATGGGTGGGCAGAGGGATGTAAGTGGCCTTCAAAGGGAGAGTTTTCTCAAAGTAAAATTTTAAGGTTTGATAATAAAAGTAATACATAATTATTATAAAAGCCTAGGGCCAAAAATTACCAAAAAAAATAGGATTTAAAAAGATTACAAATTACATCATAACTCAGACATAAACCCTGCTAACGTTTGGTAGACTACCTTTCTTTCTTTTTTTTAATTTTATTGAACTACAAATGTCAATCAGACAGTTTCAAGACACCTTAACCATACATATTCGATAAATTAATACATTGCAAACTGTTTTCATAATGTTTTGGTATTGTACAAGGTACATACATGATATTATATTTACAGATATTATTTTAGCAGATATCTCTTATCAGTGAATTAAGAGTGTAGCTGCTTACTTATCTTATTTTTTTATACCTGAATTATATCAAAAATTCAATAATTATTTTCCTAATGGATAACTGTAATACTAGAAGCCGACATAATATCCTGTCCAACCACCATTAGTGCAAATCTTGCCTCTCATAGAATTATGTAGAAGCTCAGCGTTATCTATCCCAACTGTACTGTCTATACACACACATCATGATTTTTTCTTTCTACAACCCTTCCTTTGTCTACACCTGTCAAAGGTGGGCACTCCATTGACATTCAACTAACTTAGGTGCTTGAACTCGACACCACAATCCAACACAGGGTAGACTACCTTTCAAGTCTAATTTCCATGCCAAAGCATATATTAAAATACAAACATCATTTTGTACATTGTACTTTGTTGACTTTTAATTTTACTTTAACTTCCTCTGAAGTATTAAATGTCTTTTGTAATTGAAATAGTATTTCATTGTATGGATGTTCCATAATTAAATTAGTTATTTTAGGCCTTTTGGCTCCTTTTAATTTTTCACTACTGATAACCACAATTTTATGGTCTGTATTTGACTTTTACTGCAATTACTTCCTTTCACAAATTCCTAAAACAAGGTATTGGGGTCTAGGCATGCCCATTTCTAAGGCTTTGGTTGAATTCTTTGAAAGGCAATAGTGATTCACACTCCCAAATGCCTCCTCCACCCTGCATTTGCTCATGCCTACAGCTTCCTTAAAGCAGCTGAAGGGCAGTGCCTGCACTGTCTCTCTGCATGGTAGCCTTAGCTGAATGAAGCTGCGAATGCCTTCCTCTCCTGCCTTGATCTGCTTACCCGTTTTTCATATGCATTGTGTTAAGGACTGAAGAAAAGAGGGTTTTTCAGGAAATTAGAATGTGATACTTCAAGTCGCAAGGTGGTTGTCACACTTAGAAACACCTTGGGAATTCCAGAGGAACCAGGAAGGGCTGGCTTCAGGTTCAGTTCTGAGGTGAACTAGAGTTAGGAATAAGTCAATCAAGTCCAGTGGCTTCTTTTCAAAGATTGTGGTCCTGAGTCCCAGACAGGGAACGTGGTGGCTCTTCATGCTCAGAACACAGGTGGCAAAGTTCAGTGCCCTGGGTTCAGAGGGTATAGTTCATACCCATGTGCTCTGATTCAGGATCATAGGTTCAAATCTCAGCCCTGCTACCTCCCTTTGAATGACTCACTTAGTCTTTGTCTTTCTTTTTTTATTAGCTGTTTGGTATACAGTCTCACTATGCAGCTCGGGCTCATAGTGATCCTCCTGTTTCAGCCTCCCCAGGGCTGGGATTACAGGCATGCTCCACTGCTTCTGGTCTTGGTGGCCAGCTTGGTGTACCCAGGAGCAGGGCCAGCATGGCATGTAGTACTGGGGATCAAACCCTATTCCTTGTGCTTGCCTATGCAGGCACTTAGACCACTGAGCCATCTCCACAGCCCAGTCCTTGTCTTTCTTAGCTGTAAATTCCTACTTGGGAGGGCTAAGGAGATGAGTGTCAGGCTTGGCATTGGTGACCAGGTTAGGGCCTCATGACTACTCTGCTTCTATAGCTCTGTGGGTTCCTTGAGGGCAGCAACTCTGGTTTATTTATCCATGTTTCCCCAGCATCTGACATGGCACCCAGTGGACACAATGAACATTTGACTGTGTTCATGAATGAATCATTGAAAGCTGGAGCCTGTGACGATCTTAGTGAAAACCCCACATTATCAACCCTTGACCACGGCAGAGTCTGTGTGTGGTACCAGGGCTGACCACTCTGCCGCCATACAGTGGGATGGCTGATGGGGAGTGGGAGGAGTGGGAGTGAGGATTTAGGCAACAGACACATCCACAACAGAATACATTTTATGCAAATAAAGGAAGACATGTTTTCCAGGGCTAGAAAGTTATAACCACTCCATCCCCTGGCACAGAGGGGCAGAGATTGAGGCTGATAGCAGACTGAACTTAAATTCATGCCTTTCCACCGGTTCACACTCAGATTTCCCTCTAAAACTGGCTCAGCCAGCTGCCTCTCTGCCTCTAGTCCCACTGTCTTAGTCCTGGCTGGTCATGGCTATATTGTGTAGCCCAGAGAGGGAAAGTGAATAGCTCCAGGTTGTGGTGCAAGTTGGAGGCAGAGTCGGCCAAGAACGGGGTTTCCTGGTGCACAGAGAGCTTGGCATGAGCGATGGCGTGACAAGGGCTACCTATCATATTGTGGTGCTGCCCGTGTTTTAAATATGCGCTTTAGTTCCGTGTGTTTACATACGAAAATACACACAGATGGGTCTATTTGTGTGCACTTAATGTATCCAATGCTCACGACAGCCCTGTGAAATGCAGTTCAGTGGCAGTGAGACAACAGCACCCAGGACTGTCTTACTCCTGCTCTCCCCATTTGTGGCCTATGTCCCACCTCACTGCCTCAGGAATCTTCTAGCTTCTGGCTGCTCAGCTGTGGTCCACCGGCAGCCTGAGCATCATCAAGCAACTTGGTAGAGGTGCACACTTGCCTGCCTCGCCCTCCAGATTCAGTAAACCAGAATTACTTTTTTTTTTTAAGTGTATTTGGTACAAGGTCTCACTGCGCAGCTCAGCTTTGTAGTGCTCCTCCTGTTTCCAACCTCCCTAGTGCTGGGACTACAGCCATGCACCACCACTCCCAGGCTTGGCAGCCTGCTCGGCACGCCTGGGGTTGGGTCTGGTGTGGCATGTCGTGCTTGGGATCAAAGCCAGTACCTGTGCTTGCCAGGCAGGCACTTAGTCCGCTGAGCTCTCTTGCTGGCCCCAGAATCTACATTTTAAGGTGAATCATTGGTGATTCACCTACACAGTGAAGCTTCAACTAGCTCTGATTATCTTGCCCATGCTCAACATTCTTCCCATGAAAACCACCTACAGTATACAGAGCAATGGCCTTACAAAGGGTCCATGTCCAAACTCCCAGGAGCTGTGACTGCATTAGGCCTCATGGCAAAGGGTTACAGATGGAAATAAGGTTGATGACTCTTACCTGACCTTAAAGAAGGAGATTATCTGATTAGGCCCGATATGCTATCACAAGCATCCTTCAAATGGGAGAGAGAGAGAAGATGAGATCAGAATGGTGTGGTGTGGACTTGACCAGCCTTCTTTGCCTCTTAACCTGGTCACCAATGCCTGGGAAAACATATCTTACTTTATTTACATAAAATGTATTCTATTGTGGATGTGTCTGTTGCCTAAATCCTCACTCCCACCCCTTCCACTCCCCATCAGGAATACAAGGAGCATCTAGAAGCTGGAAATAAGAGAAGATTTATTTTCCCTTAAAGCTTCTAGAAAGAACTGCAGTCTGTTGATACCTTGATTCTTAATCCATGAAGCCTATGCTAAACTTCTAATCTCACTAAGGATTAAGATAATAAATTCATGTTAATCTAAGCCACTGATTTTGTGGTAATTAATTATGATAGCAACAGAAGCCATACATAGCGCTCTGCTCCTTCATGTGGCATTTGAGGCCCTAGAAGTTCCACAAAGTGTTGTTCTGGCCTCATCTCTCACACTGTGTCTGATTTCACAGCAACAGATCCCAAGGGGAGGCTGGTGTTGGGAGAGGTACTGTTGTACCCTGTATCCCCGGAACTTAGCCCTGGGCCTGAGCAGACAGTACTTGTTGAGGAAGTAATCCATAGAACCCTGGTACCTTCAGGTCACCCTTAGCTAAGGAGGGGCCCTCAAGCTCTGGAGGTGACTGTGGCCACAGGGAGGGTGTGTGTGGCAGAAACCTGACCGCAGCCGGTGCTTTGACATTTACTTGGTTTGTGTTAGGCAAAGTTCCATATCTTCTGGACCTCAGTTTTCTGTATTGGGAAAAATGAAGGGGTCAAATCAGGTGAGCCCTGACATCACCATCAGGGGAAAGACTCCAGGACATCCGAGTGCAGTTTGGCCAAATGTTGAGGCAGACGTGGCGGTGATTTAGCTCTGCAGCACTCAGCGCTGGTCCTGTCCTGAGCACGTCCCTCACTGGCAACCCTTTCATGAGCTGGGACACAAAACTGCCCAACAACTGTGTATATTTGGTACAAAACAGAGACTATAGCTGCCCTGTCTAGTTAAAATGCCAAATTACTCACTCTCAGAAAGAAAAAAAAAAGGTGGGGGTTGAGCGGGATGGGAGAAGCCATTTCTCACTGCAGTTTTTCCATGTGACACATTTTCTAATTTTATTTCAGGTTGTCTGAAGTAAAACTGTCTGCAGTAGATGGCTCCTTTTCAGGGTCTCCCCACCCCTTTTAGGATATGAACTTCCACTTTAAGAAATGGAATCATTGTGTTTGTTTAAAATTTATAAGTGTGGGCTGATACTACATTATAGCCACACTCCTTCATTTTCTCTGGTCTGAGATGTTCAGCTCTGGCTTAAGTCAGCCTTCCTTGGTTCCAGGCTGGCTGTGGAGCTTGGCCAGTCATTTCTGCTCTCTGGATGAAGACACTTACGTGGAAAGGGAGGAAGGGTGGCTGGCCACAGACGTAGTGTGGCTGGATTGGAGAAGTATTTCCCTGGATCCTTTCCTT
>PVKA01029492.1:0-28249 GCA_004027165.1 Ctenomys sociabilis
CTCACTGGCTAGCGGCCTAGAAAGACACACGAGAGGAAGCAGTGCTGCTTGTGGCTCAGTGTGGCTCCAGGTGCCCTAGACAAAGCAGCACCCTAGGAGCAGTGCTGGGGACTGGTAGGGGGCAGAACTGTGCAGAGCGCGGAAGGACACAAGCAGCTCCACCAGAGCAGTCACTGGCTCCCAGCCACACAGACAACTCCCCTCGAGCCTGCCACTCTTCCCCTTAAGAGGCAGCCAAAAGCCCAAGGCCTCAAAAGCAGCCTGGTCCCTTCCCAGATCTCTTCCTGACTCAGAATGGATCAGAAGCCACAGCCCAGAGGCGGGGCTGCACATCAGGGCCCCAGCTGCCCCTGCCAGGTAGGGACTCCCAAAGGGAGATCCCATGGGCTGCTTCCAGAATAAGGAGAAGGTGCAGCTCTCAGCCCTGTCTGGGAAGAAAACAAGTGGACAAAGGAAGGAATCTACCTGTGACATCCAAGCCAACAGAAATGGGCTTCATACCTCAGAAAGTCAGAACTAACACTCACCAAGCCTGTTGAGTTTGCATCTGGACCTTCTAACAGGCCTGGGAACAACCAGAAAGATCCAGACAAGTGTTGTAGTCACTGGCCTTACTGAGATCTCCTGGTCAAGAGCTTTCTAAGTTCAAAGCCAGCCTGGGTTGCATACCAATATCCTGACTCAAAAAGCTCAAAGAGGATGATAAACTATAGACAACCCATTTCATGCAGGGCTGGGGCTCAGCCTCCACTGAGCTACCACTCACATACAATGACCTGAATGAAAGATCTGCATGCATGACTTCCTTACACCCCTTCCCCCGCATGGAAACAGAAAACAAAATCACACCCTCAAGGAGATGAAGGGACCCTCTCCAGGCCACCAGCTTTATGCACCCTGCCCAGAAGAGGAGGTAGCAAGCTAACCGAGGCTAAGAGGGGACCAAGCTCCAGGGCCGCCTGCCCCGCAACTGGCTGCACACCCCAGGGTTAGGGGAAAAGGGTGCAGGTTCCCATCTCTGCCTGGCCCTCAGCCCTCTCACAGCTCCTTGGGTTCAGGACCTTCAACTTAGGTCAGTGCCCACATTTCTTATTTACAGGCATTTGGCCTCGCTTCAGGTGGTGCTGCCGAGGGGCAGGGGACTCAGACAGAGAGGAAAACACTTTCTGACTACAGTCTCACAACCCTTTCACTACTGTGGAAAGGTAGTGAGTTTGCAGAGCAGTGCCAGTTTGCAGAGCAATGGCATAAATAATGATGTCATTGATCTACCTCTCCAAAAATGCCACTCACTATCCTTTGGGGTGGCCTCCAATCCCACAGATACCAGGCACCCAGACAACAGGGACAAGAAGTATCACTGGAAAAGCAGCCCCCAGCACTGTCTAGCAGTGGCCCTGGCTTTGGCCCACAGGAAGAAGTGGAGACCAGATGAGCAGCCAGCCCACCTAGAAGAAGGCAGCTGGGATCCAGACTGGAGCTGCAGGCCCAGCACAGATGACACAGGAAGGGATAACAGGCAGGCATGCAGCTCCGTGCACACAGCCCAGAAGGACAGCAGAGTGCCAGCCCCAGCTGCATCTGAACCTGGCTCCCACCTCCTCACAGGTCAGGATCTCAGGCAGGGACTCAGCCCCTCCCCTATGTGCCCAACACCCTTTTCAGTCAGGGGCTGGGCGCTGAGTGACTTTCACAGAGAACAGCAGAGCTGAGGCTGCAGTCAGGGGCACAGAGAGGCAGTGACCATGGCCCCACGCAGCCCCCAAAACCCGTGCACTGGCTGCCCAGCTCCCCAGGTAGTACCACCCCTGAAAATGGTGCACAGGAGTCCCCTCCAGGGACACCTCTGTCCTCCTGCCAGCCTCAGATGGGTCCTCCAGCTGTCTAAGGGCACAGCCAGGGAAAAGCGGCACCTGTACAAGGTGCCATATGGGAGGATCCTTGCCAGAGAAGCAGCCTGCCAAGGGCATGGCCCCCAGACCCCAACTTCACATTTGTGAAATGCATAGCCCTGTCTGGAAGCCCCTCCCAGGGGCGGGGCTGGCAAAGGACACAGCCTTTCCCCCTTGCTCCCTGTGACTGCAGAGGGCCAGACTTCAGTGGAACAGGAACAAGCACTCAAGCAGGCACTAAGCACCACCATGTGCTGTCCCCGCAAGGCGTCCTCTAATAGGCCTCCAGACAAGCAGCAATCAAGGCATAAACATCTTTTTTTTTTTTTTTTTGCAGAACCAGGGATTGAACTCAGGCCCTTGCCCTGAGCCATTTCCTGGGCCACCCATAAACATCTTAAAAGCCTGTAAAGTTCACAAAGGAAGGGGGGGAGTCATGGTCCTGTTGTCAGAGGTGGACAAGAGGGTCCTAGCCTGCAGGTGCTGGGGGCAGAGAAGTGATGCCTGCCTCTCAGTACCCATGTGCTCTGCCAGTATCCTCCTTGGGAACTCTCTGCTCACCTTCGATGGGATCCTGAGCACCAAGAGCAGAAACACACAGTTTCTCCGGGCTCAGCAGGTCATAAAGGATGAAGCCCCAGTAACTGGAGCTCCCTACATCCCCCAGGACTTACCTGAGCATGCAGGGTGGCAGCTGCAGTGGCAGCTGGGTAAGTGAACGCATTGTGCGAGATGGCCGGCGTCAGCTCTGCACTGTACAGGGGGTAAGGGGTCCAGGCTTCTGGGGATGCAGGGATCAGAGCAGCACCCATCAGGTCATCTACAGTGGGATACGACGGCCTACAATGTCAGTGCCCATCTTCACACCCCTTTCCAAACACAGAGGGAGTCCCAGAGGCATGGCCCCTCCCCACACTGCAGAGGACTCCAGAGCAGTGAAGGAAGGCATGTGGCCATGGCCCTGCCTGACTCAAGAGGCTCGCAGATAATCTCAGCCCATCTTGAGAGAGAAATCAGAGAAGGCAGAGAAAAGGTTGGGCACAGGTAGCCCACGTCTCAGGCTTGCCCTGCACACGACCCCATGAGAGGCTACAGCTCCAAGCGCCACTCACAGGGGTCCCGTGTGATGAAATGCGCTCCCAGGGCCGGGTGAATGCTGCTAGGATTTGGTGTCGCCATCAGCTTGCTCTTGGCCATCTTGGTGTTGGCCTTAGCAAATTCAAGCCTCAGGGTCTGTGGGTTCTCAGGATCAAAGCGAATGCCCTGCATGGGAAGGATGAGAAAGGCCCATACCGCCAGCTGTGCTAGACACCAGAAACCTGCTCCTCACAGGCTTGGGCATACCCTGGGGGCACAGCAGTGGGAACGGCCCTCAGACATGATGAGGCTTATCACCGAGGACCAGCCAGACACTCTGCCCTGGGACAGCTGGGAATCAAAGCCCAGCCATGGCCCCTTTCTTGGGCATGGAGTGGGAGAGGGAGGAGGATCTGCAGGACAGGCAGGGATGCCCATTGCTGAGAGGACCATGGTTTCAGAGAGAGGCCTGCTCTCTGCCTACTCACGTTCAGCGCGTTCTTGGCCACTTCCGCACCTGCCCGGCTGTCAAAGATCACAAAACCAACAGGCTAGTAGGAGAAAGAGAAAACAGCCTGGCATCTCTATCACATCTATCCCCACCTGTAATCCCAAAACTTATAAGGCTGAGGCAGGAATATTCTCTTGAGTTCAAGGCCAGCCAGGGCTACACAGTTAAGTTTAAGGCCTGGCCTAATTATATAAGACTTTGCCTATTCATTTATTTTTGGGGAGGCAGGTCAGCCCACGCTGAGGGTGGGGCTGGTACAATATGTGGTGCCAGGAACAGAACCTTGACCCCCTACACCTGAATAAGCTTGCTTAAGCAGGCACTTTTTTTTTTCCTTTTTGTAAGAACCGGGGAATGAACTCAGGCCCTTGTACTTGCCAGGAAGGCACTTATTCTACTGAGCCATCTCCCCAGCCCCAAACAGGCACTTTGGACCACTGAGCTATCTCACCAGCCTTTAAAAGGGGGTGAGGGGCTGGGAATATAGCACACAAGCATATCCCCTGCCTGGTAAGCGTAAGATCCTGAGTTTAAGTCCTAGTATCAAAAAAAAAAAAAAAAAAGACCAAGGCTGAGACTGTTACATGGGGCAGAATCCTGCCTAGTATGCATAAAGCTGTGGGTTCCAGACTGGCCTTGAACTCACGCTCCCTGGCCCTCCTGCCTCAGCCCACCCAGCCTACCAAGTGCTGGAATTACAGATGTGTACTGCAACACACAGTGCCAACTTCATTTGACCAAGCATCAGTGGAGACTTTGCACGACCTTGAAGGCTCGGGACCCAGCCTCCCCTACCCCCTCCGCAGATGGGTTCCTAGTGCTAGCTGGGCCAGCTAGCTGGTAGAGACAGGGTGTGTAGAGGGTGCCCTCCTGTCACCCCAGGATAGACAGAGCTGGCAGGGACTGGGTCCCTACTGCCACAGGCCTCATCTAGACCTAGGGAAAAGGCCCTAGGCTCCTGTACCAGCTCAGCTGCTGGCCTGGCAGGGAGGAAGGCAAAGCCTGGGTACAAGTACCTGTCTGGAGGTGAGCTTGATCAGGGATCCCTCATATCCCTGTGGAGAGAGGCAGTGGTTACAGCCTTGCCCCAGCCCCTAGATCGCTCACACCACCCCCACAGATCCCATTGCTAAAGCCAGGCAGTCCAGTAAATTCACGGCACTCCACTAATTTGCGCTACAGGAGCATAGATCCTGCCTCCTGCCTCCTCTGCACACAAAGAGGCCTTATTATTCACAGAGGTGGAAGCAGAGCTAATGGCTCATAAGGTCTGTGAGCACCCAGGGCCAGGGCCAGGTCCATGCCCATTGCCTCCCCGCCCGGCTCACCTTGAATGGCCGAAAGAGCAGGTAGAGCTCTCTGGGTTTGATGTCCACAGGAAGCCCACTGACAAACAGCGTTCGCACCTGGGGCAGACAGGAGCGGTCAGGCCACAAGACAGGGCACACAAAAATGTCACGATTCTTCAGAAGATGCCCATAAGATGGGTGATGGAGAAGGAGCTGCTCCAGTCTGGGAAGGGGCAGAGCTGTCCTGGAGTGATGTCAATGGAGGCCCCACATTCACACCACCCTTACTGTTCCCCTTCTCTCAGGCTCTGACCTGGCAAGAAACCTGTTAGACTCTTGCCTCTAGGCCCAGCTCTTGCATCGAGCTTCAACTACAAGTTTACTAAGCATGAGAATGGATAAGGCAGAGGCCGGGAAGATGGCTCAGTGGAATAAGCGCTTCCCTGGCAAGTGCAAGGGCTTGAATTCAATCCCTGGTTCCACAAC
Source organism: Ctenomys sociabilis (assembly GCA_004027165.1). NCBI lineage: Eukaryota > Metazoa > Chordata > Mammalia > Rodentia > Ctenomyidae > Ctenomys > Ctenomys sociabilis. Next base: position 5,256 of record PVKA01029492.1, read on the forward strand.
AAAAAAGAGAAAGAATGGAGAAGGCATCAGAAAGGCAACAATTATGTGCGGTTCTGAAGGATGAGTAAGATCTTGCCAGCTTCAAATGAGGCAGATAAATCCTCATCTAGGCCTCCCAATCCATGGTGGTTACACTTCAGTGGCAAAGCCAGGTCTAGAGATCAGGTATCTAGCGCGGGCTCCTGAGCAGCAAGTGAGCCCGAGCAGCAAGTGGGTCCCTCGGTGGGTTGGTAAACCACTTAATGAACTTCCTGCTGCTATTTAAATGTTACTGGCAGCTGGTGCTAAACTAGCTGTCACAGTGACCAGGACTGGGGAGGGGAGTTTCCATTACAGATCCATTAAAAACAGTCTCAAAACTGGCTTCTTGAACAACAGAATGGTAGACAGGAGGCCTTCTCCACACAACTTTTGGTGCCATATCTCACAGGGCTAAAATAGTTGTAGGTCTCAAACCTCAGCCCACCTCAGGGCCAGCCTTGAGAGCTCAGCTCCCACAGCAGGCCGCTTTCCCTTTCTCCCAAGGACAAAACTCCTGCCCTGTGCTCCAGGGATGGCCCCACATGCCCAGGTAGCGGACAATGTGGGACACTGGCTTGAGCACGTGAAGCCCACAGCCAGGTGCTGACACAGCCCAGGCCTGGACCACACCTCACTCCACACCATGGTGGGCACACAGCAGCAATGTGGCAGCCACACTCAACGTACACACAGCCCAGCAGAGACTGGAAGGAATAAAGGGATCAGCCCGCACACACACCAGAGTGACAATGACACTCAGCCAAGGCAATGATAAATGTCTTCCCTCATGTGGGCCTAAGCAAGCACACCTGGTAAGGTGACTAGCCACTTAGGTCGCACTCCTCTGGCAACGCCCTTTCCCTGCCAGCAGAGCCAGTGACCACCCTTGCTCCTGGGCAGGAGCCCCTCTGCCCCTGCTGTCAGGGCTGGATATTGGCCTCTGGGTACAAGGAAGGAATGGGACACCTGAGTGTCCACTGTCCCACACACACACCTTGGGCTCACAAGGATCCCAAGTAGTTCCTCGTACCCCAGGGACCACCAAACTCACCCAGGCTAATTTTAAACCCTCCCTCAATGGCTCCTCCCTGGCACACCTCCCCAGGGGCTCCTGAAATAGCAAGCACAGGGCACACAGCTTCCCAAGCACATGGATCTCATCCTGTCTGCAGCTGAGATGCTGGTTCCCAGCCCTCCCTCTGGGCCAACGGCCCTGATCCCCTGGTTCCAATTTCTTGTGTTCTAACGGCTCCCAAGGGCCACCTAATAGCACCTGTCCTGTCATTTGCTGCTCTGGGGACACAAGCCAGTCACAGATCCTGTACAAGGAGCTTCATGGGAGAAGGCTGAGACAGGCTGAACTGTCCTGAGTACACTCCCTTGTGGCCAACCAAGCCAAGGGGACACACCCTGCCCCTTTCAGACAGGGACAATGAGGCCAGAAAATGAGGCACACATCAGGGCGGACTCTGGTCAGAGCTGCCAGCAATCCATCCAGCAGGCCACCAGCTGGGACCAAGTGATAGACAAGAGCAGAAACAATAGGCACTATAAGCCTAAGAGGAGATAGCCTCAAGCTCACAGGCTGCTCATCAGCTGGTGGGAAGAGGTTCCAAGGTCCCTGCAGCCCCTGACCCAGCCCCACACCCACACTGCCCACTCAGCAGGGAAAGGCACTCCCAACCCCTCCTCTCCTGAGCCTCTATTCCTTTCCCAGTCTCTACCCAACCTGAGCACGTAAAGCCCACAGCTAGGTGCTGACACAGCCCAGGCCTGGACCACACCTCACTCCACACGATGGTGGGCACACAGGATGCCAGATCCCCTTGGGGATCCTGGGACCACCCACCCATAAGGCCTTCACCACAGGTCCCAGGCTGTGGGTGAGGCAGTCTTAGCCAGCCTTAGCCAGCCCCAGCCAGTCCCCTGGCCAGAACTTGTCCCTGTGCACGTCAGCTGTGTAGCTGCTGCCACACGGCTCTGCCTGAGGCACTGTCCCTTAGAGCCCCTAGGAGAAGGTGGTGGACAGGTCCACACTACAGGCTGCCACCTGCTTGGTTCAGGCCTGGGGCTATCCCCAGGCAGACTTCCAATGTGTGTGGGGGGGGGCAAAGGTAGCCCCCAGGGTCGCAGGGAGCAGAACCCAACCCTCCAGCCCTATTCTCAAAAGCCTGGGTTGGGAAACTACTCTCAGTAGGAAAGAGTCATACAATCCAAGACCTTATGCATACATGCAGTCTACAGCTGAGCTACCATCCCAACGCCAAGAAGAGGCTTAAAAGGAGCTTCTTCCTGGAAGGCTGAGGCAGGAAGATCTTCACTTCAAGTCCAGCCGGGGCAACATGGGCAGGCTCTGCCTCACAGTAATATTAAAATGGATGAGGATGTACAGCTCTGTGCAGAGGACCTGAGTTAAATCCTCAGGGTAGGAAGTTAAAAGTCAATTAACTAATTAATATTAATTAAAAGGAAATAGGAGACCCAGGTCTCCCCTGGCCACCCATTCTCTTCTTTTATTAAGGGGTCAACTAGCCGGGCGTGGTGGCGCATGCCTGTAATCCCAGCACTTGGGAGGCTGACGCAGGAGGATTGTTGTGAGTTCGAGACCAGCCTGAGCTACAAAGTGAGCTCGAGGCCAGTCTGAACTGCACAGTGAGACCCTGTCTCAAAAAGACAAAAAAAAAAGGGGGTCAACTGCTACGATGAGGGGGGCAGTTCACGGTTTCTTTGTTCGAAAGCCTCTGAAGGCCAGAGTGCAGGCAGAGGGGCTCTGCAAGTGCATCCATGCCTGTGCGGGGAGTTTTCCTACACCCAACTCGCATTTGCTTAAAGACCGCCAGGAAAGTCCAAGTACACTTTCAGGAACAAAGTGCTTTACTTTTCTCGTTGCTGAAAAATGCCTGAGACCCAAAGTGAAAGGAAAACAGGTTTCTTTACTTAGCTCACAGTTGTGGCAGTTGTTCAGTCGGCTAGGGCCAAGGCAGGGTGCCATACAAAGGATACAGTCAGGGCAGGCAGAAGGCAACAAGGGCAAGCAACCCCTCCTTTCTGTCCCTTGTGTCTCACAGAGCCACCCACACCCCAGGTGGGGCAGCCTAAATTCTACCCAGAACTGTGTCCAACTAATCAGTGGCTAATTTGGTAATCACACATCGTGGATGCCAGCATCACCCGCTCAGGTCCAGCCACCTCTAAAAAGCTATGACTGCCTGAGGCTTTTGGGGGGACACCTAGACAACAAGGCAGGACAGCATGCTCGACCCCAAGGAACCAGCCTAAAAGCACAAATACACACATAGGTGGAATAGGCTTCTAGGCAGGACATAAGCTGCGACGGGCCCCTTTCCCTGGGGGACAGACTTGTCATTTGCCTTCCCCCAAATAAGGCCAGGGCCTGGAGCAGGAGCCTCACACAGGGTTCTGAGGGACATGGAACATGGACGCCACAAGAGAGCAGCCTTGCACCTCTGCAAAAGAAAGGACCAGGCCACAAGATGACCCTCCCACTGCCACACACTCAGCCTCTGATCTGAGTCCTAGCAGCTCAGAGATCAGCTCCTCAATGGCAGATTCTCACCTGTCACAGGCCAACATTGCTTTCTAAATCACAGCCACGCACCTGTAATCTCACCATTCTGGGAGGCTGAGATAGGAGGATCATTTGTTCAAACCCGTATCTGGCTGATTTACTGATTTATTTATTTATTTATTTATTTATTTATTTATTTATTTATTTATTTTTTGGTATTTTAGGAAAGGGTCTACAGGGTGTTCAGGGTCTCCCTACTGGTTTGGATCTGTAGTGATCCACCTGTTTAGAGCCTCCCAAGAGCTGGGATTACAGAAGCGCACCACCATCCCGTCTCAATTGCCCTCTCAGCCCCTACCCCCCAGGCCACCACAGATTTACTGATTTATTGACTTTAGAGAATCTCAAAATTTAAAAAACGGCTGGCAAGATAGCTCAGCAGACTGAGTGCCTGCTTAGGCAAGCACAGTGGACAGGGTTCTATCCCCAACACCACATCTGCCCCGCCCCTGGGTGTACTGAGCTGGTTATGAGTGCAGCATGGTGGCCCACGCCTGTAATCCAGTGCTGGGGAGGCTGAAAACAGTGTAGTGAAATCCTGTAACAAATACAATTAAAAAAAAAAAAATTAAAGGACTAAACAATTTTAAAGAGGGCTGAGGATGTAGCTCAATAGGAAGGCCTGAGTTCAACTCAGAGTACCAGAACAATTGTGCACCCCTGGAGTGCACCATGAGATCCTCTTACCATTTAGCTCTGAAAGACAATTAGTCGGCTTCAGACCCTATCAGCCTTAGGGTCATCAAGACAGGACCCTGGAGTCCAGGACACCACAACCCAGAAGTCAGACCTTCCTCTACCAGGAAGGCTGGAAGGCTGACATGGGAGAACACTGGGGTGAAAGACCATGGAACCCAAGACAGGTACCCACCCATCCACCCAGGACCCAGCACACCTGGGCCTGTCCTGAAGGGAGCTGCAGCCCACACATATAAGGACACTCAGAGCTCTGACAGAAAAATGCTGCCCATCAATCTGAGGGGACCTCCATGAAGGAAAGAAGCCTTGTGTAGAGTCATCATGGGACTCAGGTTCTGCATCTAGTTCAGAGGTTGCAGCCAGGTCACCACCCACCTCAGGTGGCCATGCTCTTCTCACCTAAGCTTCAGGAATAAGCAGGCTCAGCCACACATGGTGGTGCACTCCTGTGATCCCAGCACTCTGGGAGGCTGAAGCAGGAGGGTTGCAAGTCTGAGCCCAGCCTGGGCAACTTGGAGACTGCCTGAGACCCTATCCCCGGTCAATCAGTCAGTCAATCAATCAATGGATGGGGGGCTGGGCATAAGCACGGACCTAGAAAGCACAAGATCCTGAATTCAATTCATGAGAACTTAAAAAAAAAATAAATAAATAAACTACAACAATAGATGAGGCTGGGAATGTAACTCAGGGCAAAAGCCCTGGGTCAATGCCCAGTAATGTAAAAGCAAACATAGCAGGGTCAACTAGCCCCAGCGTCCTTCACACAATGACATTTAAGACATCAGGGATTCTTAGGAGTCAGAAGTGGTTCCATCTCAGGGTGAGACTCAGACCCCAGACCTGTGGTGAGAGCTGCACTGTTCCCTTCTGCCCACAAGCAGGAAAAGGAAGAGCTGAAGGAGCAACAGGAGGCAGTGGGCTGGGGTCACCAGGCTGAAAACTCAGGGACTCCGACAGGGGCCTGCCATGACCCTAGTGGCCAAGTCTCTCTTGTACCTGCAGCAGGGTGCGGCTGCTTCTTTCTGCCTGGGTTCCCCTCACCCTCCTGGGAGAAAAGCGAGCTCCCAGGGGGGCCACTTGGCACCAGGAGGGCGGAATGCAGTGACTGCCTCAGACCCAGGACTTATAAGACACTGAGCAAGGCCATGGGACAGAGCTGGGAACATGAACCCCGGGGATGTGGCCCATACTTCTGGGGAGTTTGAGCTGGCACAGAGCTTAGCAAGTCCACTGCATCTGCACCTAGCGCATGAACCAGGCCAGAGTCTGTCCCAGCATCCTGCCTGCTCCAAGACCCAGATCAGGGTCACCGGGGTACACCTCCTGGCTGGGCAGCCTTGCCCTGTGGTTTCCCTGTGGGTCTGTCCATCACAGAGGCATGGCTTGTAGGCCCAACTCTTTTTGATGTAATAGGTAGAACAGGTATATGGGCCCCAAGATCAGAGGCAGACTGGATCAGGGCCACGCGGCTGAGCTCATGAGGCCCTGCTCATGGCCACTGTATGTGGGGATAGGGTGGGGAGCAAGTTCTCTAAGAGAAGAGATGGAGTGCACAGGTACCAAGCACTAAGCAGGAAACTGTGTCTCACTCTCCTCCAGCTGCCCTTGTCGTGAACACAGGGCTTAGTGTCCTGCAAGCCCACAAGGTCAAACCACCCCAAGCAGGACCTGTGCCTCATGGAGAGAACCAGAGCCAACACCCCATGTGGCAGGTGTGGGCCTCCAGTGCCACCACTGCCATGGGCCACCATGCCACCGATCACTGCAGAGGATGATGAAATGTAACAAGAGCGAGAAGGGCTTTCTGCTCAGGAATGGAAGCTGCTCTAGGACTGGCATTCTGGTCACAAATACTTTAGGGTCCCTGAACCCCAAGCTCCACTTGGACGGAGCAGGGAACCAGGGTACAGGGAGTGGCTCAGCATGTGCCAGGACCTGGTTTGACCAGGAGATAAAGAGGGTGCATAGCAGAAAGGTCCTCGGCAATGGTCTGAGAGCCAGGTGCGATGCAGGTGCATATCTGTGACCCCAACCGTCTGGGAGGCTGAGACAAGATCTCAAGCTTGAGCCTACCCAGCCTGGATAATTTAGCAAGATCCTGCTTCAGAAATAAAGGAAACAAAAGCTGGGGATGCAGCTCTGTATGAAGGCCCTGAGTTCAATCCTAGTACCAAAAGTTCCAGGTCCTTTTCTCTCTTCTCCCTCCAGTCCCAAATGAAAGCACAAGGCCTATGAGGGACTGGGGGTAATGCTGCCAGGAGGAGCCCAGTACCCCAGACACTCCTATCCCAAAGACCCAGGCCACTGCAAATTCCCCAGCTGACTCCTGGGCCCCAGTCTTGTGCAGCTCTGAGGGGACCCTGATCTTCACATCACAGTCAGATATAGGAAGGTGCAGAGCAGGAGACCTCCACACGGCCGGGCATGGTGGCTCATGCCTGTAATCCCAGCACTGGGGAGGCTGAGGCAGGAGGATTGTTGTGAGTTCGAGACCAGCCTGAGCTACAAAGTGAGCTTAAGGCCAGCCTGAACTGCATAGTGAGACCCTGTCTCAAAAAGACAAAAAAAAAAGGAGACCTCCACACGGAAGACACTTCATTATGCCAGTGTGGCCACATAGAGGGCACAGGCTTTGCCCCACCCTGCCATGGCTGTGCCAGAGGATGAGGAGCTGCCACAGCACAGCTGCTACCCAGGCCTAGCAGAGCGCAGCTGAGCGGCAACCTGGTGGCGCCAGCACCCTGTGTGCTTCCTGAGGGCCTTGGCCTCTTTCAGCACCCACAGCCCAGGTCCTGCTCCTGTCTACAGGGCTCCCTAGCCTCACCTTGGAGAAACAGTAGCTCCAACACTGCAAGGGATTTTTTTTTAGTACTATGGACTGAACCCAGGGCCTTCGCATGAAGCTCCATCCCTAACCCTTTTTAGTTTTCAGGCAAAGGCTTGCCACATTGCCCAGGTGAAACTCAAACTTGCAATCCTCCTGCCTCAGCTTCCCAGGACACTGACATTACAGGCACATACCAACAGGCCCAGCTGAACGGTATTCTGAAGCTAGCTCTCTACCCTCATAGCCACCCTTGTCCCAAACACATGGCTTTGTGTCCTAGGAACACACAAGGTCAAAAACCATCCCATAAAGGGGGCTTCCTGATTAGCTCAGGTTTTTTTGTTTTTTTTTTTTCAGGACCAGGGATTGAACTCAGGATCCTGCGTTTGTCTGGCAAACACTTATTCTACTGTAGCTCAGTTGTTTAAGTGTCTGCTGAGGCAAACCCAGTAAGGTGCAGGAGACTGCAGTTTAATCCCCAGCTCCCCATGCCTTACCAGACCCACCCTTGAGTCAGCCTAAGCCAGCCAAAAAAAGCCCCATCCCGTGCAGGACCTGCACCTCATGTAGAGAACCAGATCCAACATGCTGCCCACAGCTCCTTGGGAAGGAGACCACGACCCAAGAGAAGGATCTCCTGGGTGGCAGGTGACACGAAATTAGGTCAATCCTTTGAGAAAAAGCACCCTCTTTCCCTGCCCTTCCTCCCTCAGAACTGAACCATGACTCTGTAGCAACTATACTCCCAGCCCCTTTTATAATTTTTTTTTTTTTTTTTTTTTTTTAATTGAGACAGGCTCTCAGTTGCCCAGGCTTGGCTTGAACTGAGGATCCTGTCTCAGCCTCCCACAGTGCTGAGATTCCAAACTTGTGCCACCGTTTTTTAGTTTTGCATTTTGTGAGGGACTCATTAAAGAAGCACCAATTCTTAAGATGCCCAAACAGCTGGGCACAATGGTTCCCACATGTAATCCCACCTATTCAGGCAGGAGGCTCACCCACTCAAGGCAACTTCATAGTGAGACTCAAAACAGAATGGGCTGGCAGATCAAGGGTAGAGGGCTTGTTTGAAATTAATGGGGTCCTGGGTTCTCTCCCCATGACGCAGACAACCCCAGGTACAGGCAACAAGGTCAGATGCCATCAGTGGAGAACTCAGAATCGACTCATCTGGGTATTATGCCCATGACTGACCTTACCTATGGTAAGGAGAGCATGCCGCTCAGGATGCCAACAGCTCTGAGGAGGTGCCCCAAGTTCAGACTGTGGGTGCCCAGGTAGCACCCAGGTCAGCCCTCAAAAGCTCTGGCTGCAGATGCCTTTTCTGCCACCCCCCATCCTGCTCCCCTAACCCTGATGTAAGAGGGAGGGAGGGGAGTAGGCATGGCTCAGAGAGAACTCTGGGCTGCTCCCCTTCACAGCTCCATCTGTGTTATTTCAGCTCCCTGGCATCAGTTCCCTCCTGCAGTGGCTGGGGCCAGGGAGATAGCTCAGTAGAATAAGTGCTTGCCTGGCAAGCACAACAGCCTGAGTTCAATTCCTGGTTTTGCCCCAAAAAACAGTTCCCTCCTGGATAAAATGGTGGCAATAATGTAAGCACTCCTTGGTGCTGCTGTGAACCACAGCTGAGCGTTGAGGGCAACACCTGGTGCACACAGGTCCCAGGCTGCAGCTCTGTCGGCACGGCCTCTTCAAGATCAAGAGGCCACCAAGCGGGGCATGGTGGCGCACGCCTATAATCCCAGCATTCGGGAGGCTGAGGCAGGAGGATTCTTGTAAGTTCGAGACCAGCCTGAACTGCATAGTGAGACCCTGTCTCAAAAAGACCAAAAAAAAAAAAAAAAAGAGGCCACCAAGCTACAGGCTGGGGAGAGCGGACACAGCAGCAGCAAGATGAGCCACGGGTCCACCAACATCACAGTGCAGGGGAGGTGCCCTGGGTACACACCCAGGCTGCCCTGACCAGAATGCTCCCCACCTCCGGGGAAGGCTGGCCTGGGTCTTCCTAATGTGCCTCCAGGATAAGACAGCCCTCGGCATACGGGCCTGCTGGGTACAGGGGGCAGTTACCTGGGGCAAACCATAGACCCTTTAGCTGTCATTTGCTCCTGCTGTCCCTAACTTAGCTCTAGGCTGGCAAGAAACTTCTGTACCTCTTAAAAACTTATACCACACTCCCCATCCTGCATGAGAGAGGCTGAGGCAGGAACACCCTAAACCCAAGGCCAGCCTGAACTCTGCAATGAGACTGTCTTTAAAAATTACTGTAAAGGGGGCTGGGGATATAGCTCAATGGCATAAGCGCCTGCCTGGCAAATGCAAGGTCCTGAGTTCAATCCCCAGTTCTGCAGAAAAAAAAAAATAATAATAATAATAAGAATTACTGTAAGGGCTAGGGATATAGTTTAGCTCTAGAGTAGCTACCTAGAATTAGTAAGGGTCAGTCTCCAGCACACAGGGTGGTGGGGTGGTGCACACCTGTAATTCTAGCACTCAGGAGGCTGAGGCAGGAAGACCACTGCAAGTTCAAGGCCAGCCTACAGAGCTAACTATATAGGGAGACTCTGTCTCAAAAAACAAAAGAAAGCAAGGAGACAGGGAAGGGAAGGAGAGGGGAGAGAAGACAGCCAAATCTCCAAAACCACCATACCTCAGTAGTTTGGGATTTTTGTTTTTGTTTTTTGTGGCTATTTGATGATCCCTGGGCCTTGTGGTTGCTAGGTAACTACTACTGACCCATATCTCAATCCTAATTAAAGCAGTGTTTCTTTTGTTGTTACTGTTTAACTTTAGTTTGTATTAGTTTTGTTACTACTGAGGATTCCAGGACCTTCACCCTGTCACATTCCCAAGTCTTCTTTAAATTTTGAGACAGTCTAAGTCATTAAGGCACTTACTCAAAGTGGGCTCAAACTTGCAATCCTCCTGCCTCAGCCTCCCAGAATACTGAGATTACTGGACTTTATCACACCTAGCTAATAAATGAGATTTTTAAAATAGCACTCTACTGGGGGCCAAGTAAGCGCTTCCCTGGCAAGTGCAAGGTCCTGAGGTTCAATCCCTGGTCCCACCAAAAAATAAAATAAAAAGCACTATAGGGCCGGGAGATGACTCAGTGGAATAAGTGCTTCCCTGGCAAGCACAAGGGCCTAAATTCAATTCCCAGTTCCGCCAAAAAAAAAAAAAAAAAAAAAATACTATAACTTAGGCCAGGCATGAATTCCAAGTTCAAGGCTGGCTTGGGCAATTTAACCAGATGTACTGTCAAGATAAAAACAAATCGGGAGGGGACTACAGATGGAGCTTAGCATCAGAGTACTTGCCAGCCTGCAATGCAGCACAAGGCTCTAGTGGGTTCACTCCCCAACACTAGCAGATAAAAGATACTGTAGTGGAAGATTACTGTGTATTAATAAAGTAACATCTCCACTGTAAGAATAGCAAGGCTTGTCTCTCTTCTGAGATACTTCCATTCTTTCCAGGAGGGAAAGGATACCCTGGACCTGGGGGCCAGGGCACAGCAGGGCAAAGCCCAACTAGGAGGTAGCACAGCCTCCATAAAAGGAACACATCGGGCTCCTCCTTTAGGTCCTTCCCTGCTGCCCTGAGCTTCCAAGGGGTATCAAAGCTTTTAACACATCTCTCCCCCGAAGGGCAGGAAAATGCCCATTTCCCCCTAACCTGGCACCTTAGGCTCTGCATGGAGTGGCTCCCCTTCCCTTCTGATCCAGGCTACCCCAAGCCACATCTCCCTCTTAAAAGGGCCCTGCCCCCCACACTTCCTCCTCCGCCACATCTTAGGGGCACTCACATACCAGGTGCTGACTTGACTATGCTTGTCCCCAACAAAACACCATGGTGTGCAGGGAGGTCCCTCCTAGTGTCCCTTACCCACAGTGCCAAAAGGGAATCTTCTGCTTAGGATACGGATGATGCCACAGGCAGAGGATGCACGGAGACCTTCTAAACAACCTTTCCCACTGACCCCAGAGACCCAGAACAGTGGCACTAGGATACTTGGCTTCCTAGACTCGCTCTAGTGCATCTCCAGGTCCCAGGAAGGGCCAGCTGGAGTACACCACCAGGGCTGCCATGTTCTCTTACAGGCTCCAGAACCGAAGGCCTAGGGTTGTCCTAAACAAAAGAGACCAGTCCCAGACCAACCCTCTAAAAGAAGGTGGAGCCCCCAAAGAACTCCTATAGCACTTTGGAGGCTGAGGAGAGAAGGGGACTCACCCTCACTCTTGCCAGACCAGACTCTGGACCCCAGATCTGAGGTCCTCATTTTAGGTCTGCTAAATATGCACAGATAGATACCCTTTGTGCCGACCCTGTCAACCACCACTGCAAATTCAGCCCATTCAGGGCCCTCCCTCCCAAGAATATCAGGGACTCTACTTTCTAAAGTCCTGTTCTTGGGGCCAGCCGGCCAGGGAGATGGCTCAGTGGAATAAGCGCTTCCCTAGCAAGTGCAAGAGCCTGAGTTCAATCCCTGGTTCTGCCAATAAACAAACAAACAAACTCTAAAGTCCTGTTCTCTCTCTCATAAAGTCAACTAGAAAAACAAGACCCAGACTTTGTGGTGCACATCTGCAACCCCATTCCAGCTACTTGTGAGGCTGAGGCAGATCAACCTCCTTCCAGCCTGGGAAACTTACATCCTGTGTTCACACCCCCAAGTCCAAATTAAAAAATGGAAGGGCCAGCCAAATAGCTCAGGGGATTAAAGTGCCTGCAAGCAGGGGCAGGGGTTGGAGGCTCCTGGGGCCTGCGTGTCAGCTGCACCCCTGGGGGCACACTGAGAAGGCAATTGAGACTGGGCATGGTGGCGCGCACCTGTAATCCCAGCTCTTGGGAGGCTATTAACAGGCAGATCACTGTAAGTTCGATCAAATCGTGAGACCCTCAACACCCTGTAGACCCTTCCCTAAAATACAAAATAATAATAATAGTAATAATAGTAATATCCCAACTTAACTATAAAATTAAAAGTATTCATTATTTTAATTCAAAAAAATTAATAATAATGGACCAGGGATGAATAATGGACCAGGGATGTAGCTCAGTGAGAAAAGTCCTGGGTTCAATCCCAACTACTGCAAATAAACATTCTGAAATTTATTTCTTTTTGAGAGAGGGCCTTGCTATGCAGTTTAGGCTGACCTTGAGCTCACTTTGTAGCCTAGGTGCTCTTGAACTCGCAACAATCCTCTTGCCTCAGCTTCCCCAGGGCTGGGATTACAGCCCTGAGCCACTATGCCATGGCTAAAAAAAATTTTTAAAGGTTAAAAGGTAAGTACGTAGGGATGTAGCTCAGTGAGAGGAAGGTCCCATCCTCAGTACCAAAAAAAATCCCAAACCTCAAGACTTTGACCAGACCACATAGCTATTTCCCACCCGAGGCTGTGAGTCTGAGGGCCAGCAGCAGCCTCATCACGATGGATGAAGTTCCTTTCTAGAACCAGTTAGGGGCTCACCTGGTTTCTCAGAGGACGCTCCCCTCCCCCACAGCTCACAGACCTGGAAGGGCAAGCAGGGACCCGAATACACCAGTCCCTCTCCCAATTATCAGGACAGGATGGAGACACAGTATCACCAAAGGCCTGTAAGTCATCGCGGTCCCAGAAGACGGGGGCTCATGGGACTCCATCCTACCCATGCCCCGACCTCAAGCCCCCTCTCTGAACCCTGTATATTTTCTCCCTTTCCTCCCCAACCCTGTCCCAAAGCAAGACTCCTCAGCTGTACTCTGTAGACTCCTGCAACGCCTGGCTGGGGCCTCTGCAGGGCCAAGGCTGGGAGCTGGCCCCAACCTCACAGCACAGGAGGTGGCGACACCGTCCCCCTCCCAGACCCTGTGGTTTTCTCCTCCAAACCAAGGGAAGGGCGTTCAACATGGATAACCGGGTCTTGGGTTTCCTAGACAAGGACAGGAAGGGTTGCTCTGCCCTACAGTGACACAGCAGAGGCCCTCGGTAGCAGCAGAGTGGGCTGTCCCCTTCCCACCGCGGTCCTGACCACGCCGATGGCAACGAGGCTGCAGCGCCCCATCCCCGCCATCGCAGTAGCCACGCCGGCGTACTCCCTTCCCGCACATGGGCGGCCGGCAAGAGGAGGTTCGCGCTCCCCGCAGGGTCCCACCCCCTAGCCAGCTTCGGGGTCCTAACCTGGCTCCCGTGAGGAGAGACGGCAGCTTGAGTGGCTTCAGACGCCGCCCTCCCAGAGTCTCATTAAGCCGACGGCACCCCAGGGCCCGGACCCGCGCGCGCCCTCAACCTCCCCCGAGGGAGGCCAGGTGTCAGGCGCCGGCCGCGCAGCCGAAGTCCGGGCGAGGGGTGACCGCCGGCCCCGCCACCACAGGACCCACCTCATCCTCGGGGCCGCTGCCGGCAGGGCTCACGCCGGTGCCAACGCCGGGCTCGTCGTCCGGCTTCAGGCTGCTCATAGCGCAGGGTACGGGCGGCTCACATGAGCTCGGCGCGTGCGGAGGACGCGGGCCGGACCGCCTTTTCACCCGACCGCCTTTTCACCGCGCCCCGCCGGGGCGCCCGCGGCGGCGGAGGGCGGGGCGGGGCGGGGCGGGCGCCGGAACCGGGCTCAGCTGGGCCCCTCCCAACAGCCCACCCGCCCGCGCCTCGGGCCGCTCAGCCAATCTCCGCCACCTCCCGCACCCGCCGGCCCGGGCCGCGACGCCCCACTTGCCTGGGCCGCCGCGCCGCGACGAGTTTTTAAACTTTGATGAACTCGCCGGGCCAACTTTCTTAAAGGGGCCGCGCGCCGCGAACGGACGGCGAGAGGAGGGGTGTAACACCTGGGCCGCCTGGGGGCGCCGAGCGTCTTAGAAATCGCTCCCCTCCCCGCTCTCCCGCGTGCGTGGCCGGAGGAGCCCACTTCTCGCCCCGTGCGGGGCGCGTCAGGGGACCCCCCGGGCTGTGCGCCCCCGGCGGGGGACGTCCGCGTTCCGGAAGGTTCCCCGGGGCGCGCAGGTCCCCTCACCGCGCCCCGCCCCTTGCGCGCGCCCCGTGCCGACCCAGCGGCTTCGCGACTCCTGCGGCGACCCGATGGGGCGCGCCTGGAAAGCTGGGGCTGTGTCCGGAGCCGGCGAGGTTCCGGAGACCCGGCCCGGGGGCTCTGCGTGCCTACCTGCTCTCGGAGAAGCTCCACGCGGAGCGGACCTCTAGCTGCGCGGTAATTTGACACCTGCACCCCGCGCCTTAAGGTGGCCTGGCAGCCCCAGTGACTTCACCTGGCCCATAATCAACGCGCTGGGGACATCCACGGTGTCCACTGTCCACTAGCACCAACGCCAGCGCGCGGCTCAGGCCCTGCCAGTCCGTGACGTGCGCAGCAGTTTTCCCCAGTTTTGCGGTACTTACACCCTCTGCCACCTCCAGATGGAACGAGGCTTCCTTTCTTTGACTTTTTTGAGACGGAGTCTAGCTGTGTAGCTGGGGCTGGCTCTGAGCTTGGAGTGATGGAGTGAGTGATCTTCCTTCTTCAGCCTCCTCCGAGGCGAACAACCCTTCCCTTCAGGCGTTTCCCGGATTGAATTGACTCCCTCCTTCCCTTCTCTCCTCACTAATTGGTGTAAAAGGAACCCTTCTTCCTCCCCACCTTCTCCTCAGCATCTTGGCTGTGGCTCTGCTTTTTTCCAGGAGGTTCCTGGCCAGTTTTCTAAACGTAGGCAGCCCCTACCTGGTTAATTTGAGTTCACTAGTGAGTCGTTTTCATCTTCTAGCTGTGACCTCCCTTTTTTATGTAAAAGGAAACAGGCTCACAGAGGTTACAGGTGGGATCTGGGCATGGTGGCACACACTTGTACTCCGGGCATTCCAGGCTGAGGCAGGAGGATCCCTGGGCTAGTAACTAGCAAAACCCTGTCTAAAAAAAAAAAGAATCCCTAATGGGCCCTTCCCAGGGCTTTGGGACCTCACTGCCTGGGGTTCCTTCTCTTTGTTTCTCTGAGCATACCTCATACTTTTATTTTTGCTTTTTTGTTTGTTGTTGTTGTTTGTGGTACCCAGAATGAACTGGGGACCTTGCCCATGCCCGGGAAGAGTTCTTCCGTTTAAGAAACAATGCCTAGAATTCAGAGCAGACCCCCCCCCCCCCGCCCACTTCTGATCCGGAGGATCCCAAGTTCTAGCCCAATTGGGGCAACTTAGCAATTTACAGTATCCCTATCCCAGCATGAAAAATAAAAAGCCTGGGGAGTAGCTCAGTGTGAAGGCTCCAGGTTCAGTCTGTACAGCAAGGGGGAGGTGGGCAAGAGGAGGCAAAGAGGACAGTTACTTGAGGCTTCAAAGACTGAGGACAGCCTCAAGTAACTGTCTAGAAGTTACTGTCTCAGAGCCTGCTGTCTTTATAGCCCTGGTTAGAACTTAGAACTTGGCTCAGCAGGAACTGTGGTTATTAACCCTAAATGGACAGTGTGGGTAGATGGGAGGATTCCAGGTTCTTTCAGAGAAGAGCTTGAAGCAGTAAGCTCTCAGGTTATTTATTTATTTATTTTCTGAACCAGGGTCTCACCCTGTAGGCCTAAGTTGGCCTCAGACTCACAGTGATCCTCCAGCCTCAATTTCCTGAGTGATGAGATTGTCTGCAAATGAGGTTGTGATCTTTGCCTTTGGTCCTACTGCTCGTAGAGGGCATCATTTCTGCTCTACCCTCCCTCTGAGCAGTACCATGAATCTGCACCCCAAGTTCAAACCCAAGACAAATGCTGTTTTCCAAAGTAACTGTTCCAGGAGACCTAAGTAACCATGGCAACCTATTACCTGAGGCTTTGATTTCTCAGGTGTCACCCAGGCTTTCCACTGTCAACCCTGAGTGTTCAGTGTTATTTTTCCTGACTCCACCACATGGCTGAAATGTACAGTGCCTGCCCAGGGACAGGGGTGGTCTTTTTTCATCTTTGAATCCTAGTGTCTAGGAGAAGTAGCTCAATACTGAATGTTGAATGAAGGAAAAGCTGAGGTTCCCATACTCAAATCATGTGAGAAGTGTCTTTTATACTAACATGTCAATGACTGCCTTCTTTCTCCATGTGGGAGAGAGTGGAACACCAGAGCCTGACTGGGAAAAGTACACAGGATTAAGAAACAACAAAGAGAAGGGCCAGGGAGATGGCTCAGTAGAATAAGCACTTCCCTGGCAAGAGTAAGGGCCTGAATTCAATCCCCAGTTCTGCCAAAAAAAAATAATAATAATAATAAATAATAATAATAATAAAATGAAAGGACAATACAACAGAGAGAAGCCCAGACGGGTGTCTGAGCAGGCCGAAGGTTTTTGCCTGGACCCTGAGCTCCTCGCTTCACCTCCCACTCCCACCCCTGCTTGTCCCACTATGTGAGCCCCCTGACTTTGCTGATGTGGAAACTCAGCCTCAGTGGCTGAAATCAATCCCAGTGGGGCTGGAATTTGGGATCCTTCTGCCTCAGCCTCCCTTCCAGAATACCAGGATTGAGCACATTTGCTCCACCACGCTGCTTCTGTTTAATTTCAAAAGCAGGTGGCTTGGTGGGCCAGGGAGATGGTTCAGTAAAATAAGCACTTGCCTTGCAAGTGCAAGGGCCTGAGTTCAATCCCTGGTTCCACCAAAAATAAATCAATAAAAGCAGGTGGCTTGGTTTGAGCTGGGTATTGTGGCTCATTCCTGTGATCCCAACATTCATACTCAAGAGGCTGAGGCAGGAGGATCCCTAAGAGTTCAAGGGCAGTTGGGCTATACAATGAGTTCAAGTCCAGCCTCCAATACATAGTGAGACCCTGTCTCAAAACAAAAGGAAAAGAAGGTGGCTTGGCTTTAATGTATCCCCCAAAGTTTCAGCATTGGCACCCAGATCCCCAAATTAATATGTTAATGGTGTTGGTAGGGAGTGTGGCCACAGGTTGTTCCCAGATGCTGAGCTGGCACCAGATGTGCTCCTGGGATTCTAGTCCCCAGAGCTGAAAGCTGAATATAACTTATTATTTTTTTTATTGGTGGAAACAGGGATTGAACTCAGACCTTTGGCTTGCCAGGGAAGCGCTTATTCCACTGAGCCATCTCCCCGGCCCCAACTTATTTAGAAATTGCCTCATCTTGAATTTTGTCATTGTTATAGCATCAGAAAATGGACTCAAAAGGTGAGTTGGAAATCTCTCTCTCTCTCTCTCTCTCTCTCTCTCTCTCTCTCTCTCTCTCTCTCTCTCTCTCTCCAGACACGGTCTTACTTTGTAATTCAAGCTGGCCTTGAACTCACCATGGAGCCCAGGCTGGCCTCAAACTTGAGGTGATCCTCCTACCTCAGCCTCCAGAGTGCTGACATTACTAGTACACTGTGCCAGGCCTTGCACTGAGATTATACTGGCCTGTGCTACTACATCTGGAGATTTTCTACTACATCTGGAGATTTTTTTCCTGAGGAAAACAAAACTGATCAAATCTTTCTACATGGAATATTCGGTAATCTTTTTATATCCCTAAAATGTTTTGTTGGGCTGAGGAGATAGCTCAGCAGTCTAAGCACCTGCCTGGCAAGCCCAAGGACCCAAGTTCTGTCCCTGAAACCACAAGTGGTATTGGCCCCAGAACCCCGGGCACTCAGTACTGGCCCTCAAACCCAGCCTGGTAGCACACACCTGTAATCCCAGTGCTGGGGAGGCTGAGACAGGAGGATCACTACAAATCTGAACTGCTTAACAAGACTCTGTGCCAGGGGCTAGGGAGATAGCTCAGTAGAATAAGTGCTTGCCTGGCAAGCACAAGGTCCTGAGTTCAATCTCCAGTACCACAAAAAAATAAAATAAACTCTGACTGGTGTCAAGTCTGGCCACTGCCCAGGCCAAGGCTGCCACAGCACACACAGCACTGCCCTGCCTGCTTGGTTTCAGCCCTCCTGAGTAGTTTCCAGAAGGCCTAGCAAGGAGAGGGCTGCTTGTGCTGCACTTGAATCCAGCACAGTCAGGGGTTAGCAGTCTCCTTGGGTGAAGTGAATGGACTGGGGAACATTGAGCTGGCTCTGCCTGTGCACAGAAAGTGGCAATGTGGCCCTTGTACCTTGGACACAAGCCCTGAAGAAAAGGGAGGAGTATGCTAACCTCTAAGGCCTTGGGGACCTTACCAGGCGATAGGAGGCAAAGCCACTCACCAGACCACAGGGCTTGCTTCTACTTGGGATAAATTTTAGGATACCACAGATGACAGGGACTATGTATGTTCTGTGGGGGGTTTTGTTGTTGTTTTGTTTTTGTCTTTTTGAGGCAGGATCTTGGGCTTGATATACAGCTCAAGATGCCTTGAACTCGCTTTGTAGCCCAGGCTGGTCTAGAACTTCCAATGATTCTGCTTCCTCAGCCTCCTTAGTGCTGAGACTGCAGGTGAGCACCACCAAACGTAGCTGAATTGTATAATTTAAAATGGTATACAACTCTACAAAGTTTCGTGTTCTATAAATTTTCGCTCAATTTGGAAGAATATTGGATATTAACTTTTTCCCACCCTGGGCCCTGTTCCCCAGCAATGGGTACAGGTTCCAGAGATGTCCCTGGTATTTGTGTGCATACTTTTAATATGGTAATGATCCTTATGCGTTTGAGGCCAGCCCAGGCTGAATTTCAGGCCAAGCTGACCTATGCTGTGAGACCCTGTCTCCAAAAACAGAAAGGAAAAAGCCAAGCATGAGTAGCCGTGTTCCAATAAAACTTTTATCTACAAAGCCAGGCTGTGTGCCAACCCATGCCTTAGAAAACATTTAAATTGTGCCAGTGACAGCTGTAGAAGCCTCCTTAGATTGGGGCCTTGCTAAAGAGAAGTAGACCCTGTGCTTTTAACACTTTTTGTGTGTGTGTGGACTGGGGGATTGAACTCAGGCCCTTGCACTTGCCAGAGAAGCGGTTATTCCACTGAGCCATCCTCCCGGCCTCAACAGTGACTCTTAACCACGCTGAAGATCTGCAGAGTCTGCGTCCCGCTCCTGAAATCTTTTGCACACTGGGTCCTAGGCAGGAGCCCAACTGGGGACCAGATCTAAACCCTAAGCACCTCGTGACCCCCCACAGGTGGACCCCTCCTCCCCCCAGACTGAGTGGAAAGCCCAGCAGGAAGGGGGCTCCCAGGGCTCCCCGGAGTCATGTCTGCAGTCCAGGACAATGGCCGTGGCCCGGTCACCCGCTGACCCGGAAACATCCGTGTGGTCCGGAGACTTCTGCCCCTCGGGAGTGCAGAGCTGCCTGGTCTGGGAGGAGCCTACGCTGCTGTTTCTGTCTCCTGGCGGCGTCAGCCAGTCCTGCACACCCTGTCAGCAGAGGTAGGTCAAACCCAGGCAGTTGAGCCCAGCCCGGGCAATTTGGAATTTACTGACACACCCAAGGGGGACGGTATGGTGAGGTAGCTCCGGGCGGTGGCTTTGTATTCGACCCCCAGTACCTAAAGTGGGAGAGTGGAAACGAGGGCCTTTGGTCAGAGACTTTCAAAGGCATTTATGGGATGTCTGCCGTCTCCCAAGGATGTTCGTGGATCTGGTGTATGGGTCTGTGAGCTGGGGAACAGAGTGGAACCCTGAGTGAGGCAGGGGGTGGGCAAAGGGGGGGCGGCCCCTCTCCCTTGGCCCCTCCAGGTGTCAGGAAGCCAGAGGTTAGGTGAGAGGGGCGGCTGGAACCTCTGGGAGTTGGGGGCAGGAAAGACCTGGGGCGGTGCTGGTGCCGGCTGTGGGGAGGGCAGCCTTCTGCCTGGAGTGCCTGGCTAGCACTGCATTAACATGTGAAAGGCCGGGCGCTGGGGGAGATCTGCTTAACACAGTCCTCCTGCCCCCCCAGGTTACTTAGGCCCAAACTGCTGGAGGGAATCTGGCCTACCACCTGGAGAGGTTATTGTCTCTCTTGGCCGAAGAGGAAGCTGCAGTTTAGAGAGGAGAGGTTTATTTTATTTTATTTTATGTTTGTTTGTTTTTTATTTTGCAGAATCGGGGATTGAACTCAGACCCTTGGGCTTGCCTGGCTGGGAAGCGCTTATTCTGCTGAGCTATCTCCCCAGCCCGGAAAGGTTTAGAAACTCCTCAGATCAAAGAGTAAAAAGGTGGAGAGACCTAGGGGCACCCTACCCCAGATCTTTGCCCTTTTCTCCTACTTCACTGAGTAGGAGAGAACAGGATTAGCCAAGTGGGGTGGCACACTACTGAAACAGCTCTGTAGAGGCTGAGGCAGGATGATCTCAAAGGCCACCCTGTCTCAGAGTTTCTTTTAAATGTTAGGAGACCTGAGATATAGCTTAGTACTTACTGGGTTTAATCCCCAGTACTGAAAGCAAAGGAAAAATCAGGATTAAAGTTTAGGATTTTACAACATTAAACTCACAGTTGGCCCCTCTGTGCACTGCAGTCATGCAGCTATCTCGGGTTGCTGTTCTCCACACTGGACCAACAGGTGGCAGGGTCTTAGGCTGTAGGCTTGGTGACTTAGGGGTATAGTTCATAGATATGTCTGGCTTACAGATTGTCAGCAGACACACTGGGACTCAATGTTTGACAGCCTTCAAGCGGTAGGATCTGTCTCAGCCTTAGTTTCCCCAGATCATAATCTGAGGATAATAGTATCCACCCCCCTTTCCGTTTTTTATGAGGACTGGGGATTGGGTCCAGGGCCTTCCCACAGAGCTATGTGCACAGCCCTTTTAAATTTTTATTTATTTATTTATTTATTTTTATTTTAGGGCAGGGTCTCACTACCTAGATTGGACTTGTAGTGATTCTTCTGTTTTCAGCCTCCCAAGTGCTGGGACTACAGGCACACACCACTACATCCAGTCTCCATCGCCATCTCAGCGCACCTTATTCTGCTGAGCTATCCGGCTGGCCCTTTCATTTTTATTACAAGACAATCCCTAAATTGCTTAGGCTGGACTTGAACTTGTGATCCTCTTGCCTCTGCCTCCCAGAGTGTTGGTTTGAGACTTTGTTTTTATTTTTGGCAGTGGTGGGGATCAAACTGGGGACCTTATACTTGCAAGGCATGCACTGAGCTATATCCCCAGCCCCCTCCCAGAGTGTTGGGATTGCAGACGGGTACCAGCTACCCATCTCCCACTTTAGGTTTCAATGGAATCATCCTATCTCACCCTGAGTGACTAAATCATTAATGGGAGCTCTCCTAACCGGATCTGGATCCGCATCTCCCCTCCCAAGGCTGAGTCCCGGATCTCTAGGATGGCGCAGTCTGAATTGCTGCACCTGGGGGCTGGCAGCTATCAGTCAGTCCTTAGTACACAAAGACCTTTATCTCTATCTCTGCAGAGATATTAGGAGTTGTTATTAGGAACTGGGGACAAAGGTCAAGATTCAGTGGTCCTTGGTGTCTTTTGTGGACTTGGTTAAGGCCCAGGAATATAAAACCTGGCAGCTGCTGAGGTCCTTTCCATAAAATGGCATAAATAGCATAGTTCCTGCACCTTGTCTGTGCTTATATCCACTTGTGTGCATTTACTTTATTTGAGACAAGTTTCATTTTATAGTCTGTGCTGGTCTCAAACACCAGATCTTTGGCTGTACCTCCCTCACTGCTGAAGTGACAGGGGTGTACCTCAGAGCACTGCTCCCTCACGCTTTCACTGCTAGAGGATATAGGATGCCTAGTACAATGTAAATGCTACTCAGCTAGCTATGCTACTGTATTGTTTAGAGATAATGACCAGGGAAAAAGTCTACATGTTCAGGACACATCTGTGTGTGTTTGTTTGTTTGTTTGTTTGTACAGAGGATCAAAGTTAGGGCCTTGCACTTGCCAGGCAGATGCTTATGCCACTGAGCTATCTCCCCAGGGAGGGTCTCATTATGCAGCTTGGACTCGAAATGCTCCCCCTGATGCAGCCTCCCCAGGGCTGGGATTATAGATGTGTGCCACTTCACCATGTTTTGGTGGCCAGTTTGGCTCGGCACCAACATGGCATGCAGTACCAGGGATCAAACCTGGGTCCTTGACACCTACCAGGCAGGCCTAGCTATCTCTCTGACCCTAAATTTTTTTTTTTTTTTTTGTGGCGGGGGAAACCAGGAATTGAACTCAGGCCCTTACGCTTGCCAGGGAAGTGCTTATTCTACTGAGCCATCTCCCTGGCCCCCTGGTATTTTGTTTTGAGATAGTCTTACTATGTACTTGAGGCAGCTCTTGAACTAACTCTGTAGCACAGGCTGGCCTCAAACACAGTGATCCTCCTGCCTCAGCTTCCAGAATGCTAGGATTACAGGCTTGTATCAGGAGTTAGGACATGCGTGGGGGGATGAGGGGGGTACTGGGCATTCTGCTGTGACTTCTGGCTGCTTTACTCTGTGTGGGGCAGACTGGGGATTGAACCCAGAGCCTTTGTACCAAGCTGCAGCTTTACCCTCTTTGTTTCTGACTGGGAGTAAGGTTCTTGCTAAGCCACATAGTTGATTCAGCCTTTCAGCGCCCTGTGCAGCCACAGGCTGTGTTACTTTTTTATTTGTGCAATGCAGGGAATTGAACCAGGGCCTGGAACCTTCAGGGCAGGTACTCTACCACTGAGCTCTGCTTCCAGCCCCCAGCGTCCTTCTTTATATGTATATTTTGTTTTCAATTTTTAAAAATGAGATCAGGCTGGGCCCTTGGCATGTTCCCGCCTCGGCCTCCCAGAGCGTATGGGCTACAAGCATGCTCCCCCACATTCAGCATTAGTATAGTTTACTTTTGTTGTGCTTAGGGTTCAAATATGTCATTTCTGTGGGTTTATAGTTTTTATCAAGTCCTGAAAAATTTCCAGCTATCTTTCTCCAATTTTTTTTTCCTCTTCTAGTAGTCTTCATATACACCTTTAGGTCACTTGGAGTTATCTTTTTTTTTTTTTTCCTTTTTTTTTTC